>JARQOC010000747.1:0-62496 GCA_033576535.1 Allobates femoralis | reverse complement strand
GTGATGAAGGTAAAAAAAAAAAGGGGGTGGTAGGTGATATACCATTAAAAACAAATTTGGTGTATTTTAATAAATTAAGAATATATATATATATATATATATATATATATATATATATATATATATATATATATATATATATATATATATATATATATATATATTATATATATATACTAGATGGCAGCCCGATTCTAAAGAATCGGGTAGTCTAGAATCCATATATAGTTTATTTACTAATAGTTAGGGTAGTGCGGTGAAATTAATTGTGTGTATACAGGCGGCTCTGTGGGTAGCAGAGTATATAGTGGCTCAGTGGCTAGCACTGCGCGCGGTGGCTCAGTGGTTAGCAGTGAGTGCGGTGGCTCAGTGGTTAGCAGTGAATGCGGTGGCTCAGTGGTTAGCAGTGAGTGCGGTGAGATAGGTCAGCGCAGCGGCGTGGGCAGAGTGGTGAGCGCAGCGGCGTGGGCAGAGTGGTGAGCGCAGTGCCGTGGGCAGAGTTGTCAGCACAGTGCCGTGGGCAGAGTGGTCAGCGCAGCGCCGTGGGCGGAGTGGTGAGCGCAGCGCCGTGGGCGGAGTGGTCAGCACATACACACACACGTACATACACAGACATACACACACTCCGCTATACTTACCTCCGACCCTGCGTCTTCTCCGGCGCCTGGATCCTGAGTCAACATGTGGCCACCCCCGGACGACTGGAGAGGGAAGAGGACGGCTGGAGGCTGGAGGGGCAGAAGACGGCTGGAAGCTGGAGGGGGCAGGGGACGACTGGAGGGGGCAGAGGACGGCTGGAGGGGGCAGAGGACGGCTGGAGGGGGCAGAGGACGGCTGGAGGCTGGAGAGGGCAGAGGACGGCTGGAGGCTGGAGAGGGCAGAGGACGGCTGGAGGCTGGAGAGGGCAGAGGACGGCTGGAGGCTGGAGAGGGCAGAGGACGGCTGGAGGCTGGAGAGGGCAGAGGACGGCTGGAGGCTGGAGAGGGCAGAGGACGGCTGGAGGCTGGAGAGGGCAGAGGACGGCTGGAGGCTGGAGAGGGCAGAGGACGGCTGGAGGCTGGAGAGGGCAGAGGACGGCTGGAGGCTGGAGGGGGCAGAGGACGGCTGGAGGCTGGAGGGGGCAGAGGACGGCTGGAGGCTGGAGGGGGCAGAGGGGATGGGGGAGACGGCTGGAGGCTGGAGGGGGCAGAGGAAGGCTGTAGGCTGGAGGGGGCAGAGGACGGCTGGAGGGGGCAGAGGACGGCTGGAGGGGGCAGAGGACGGCTGGAGGGGGCAGAGGACGGCTGGAGGGGGCAGAGGACGGCTGGAGAGGGCAGAGGACGGCTCTGGAGAGGGCAGAGGACGGCTGGAGGCTGGAGAGGGCAGAGGACGGCTGGAGGCTGGAGAGGGCAGAGGAGGCTGCAGGGGAGAGGCAGGCAGGATGGCTGGAAGGGGCAGAGGACGGCTGGAGGCTGGAGGGGGCAGAGGACGGCTGGAGGGTGGAGGGGGCAGAGGACGGCTGGAGGGTGGAGGGGGCAGAGGACGGCTGGAGGGTGGAGGGGGCAGAGGACGGCTGGAGGGTGGAGGGGGCAGAGGACGGCTGGAGGGTGGAGGGGGCAGAGGACGGCTGGAGGGTGGAGGGGGCAGAGGACGGCTGGAGGGTGGAGGGGCAGGGACGGCTGAGGGTGGAGGGCGAGACGGCTGGAGGCTGGAGAGGGCAGAGGACGCGTAGCTGGGCGGGGGGTGGACACTGACCGCCGTGCGTGTGGTGTAGGAGGAGAGGAGGGGCGGGCAGAGCTGCAGGACAGGAAGTCCCGTGCTCCCTCCCTCTCTGGGCGCACGGCGGCTGCTGCTGGTAGCACAGGGCCCCCCAGGTGGCGGGCAATGGGCCCACCCCTGCCCCCCGCTGGCTACGCTAGTGGCTGGAGGGGAGAGCGGAGGCGGGAGGGGAGAGGCTGGAGGGGAGAGCAGAGGCTGGAGTGGAGAGCAGAGGCTGGAGTGGAGAGCAGAGGCTGGAGGGGAGAGCAGAGGCTGGAGGGGAGAGCAGAGGCTGGAGGCTGGAGGGGATAGCAGAGGCGGGAGGGGAGAGCAGAGGCTGGAGGCTGGAGGGGATAGCAGAGGCGGGAGGGGAGAGCAGAGGAGGGAGGGGAGAGCGGAGGCAGGAGGGGAGAGCGGAGGCGGGAGGGGAGAGCGGAGGCAGGAGGGGAGAGCGGAGGCAGGAGGGGAGAGCGGAGGCGGGAGGGGAGAGGCGGGAGGGAGAGTGGAGGCGGGAGGGGAGAGCAGAGGCTGGAGGGGGAGAGCGGAGGCGGGAGAGCGGAGGCTGGAGGGGAGAGCAGAGGCTGGAGGGGAGAGCAGAGGTGGAGGGGAGAGCAGAGGCTGGAGGGGAGAGGCTGGAGGGAGAGGCTGTTGGGGAGAGGTGTTGGGGAGAGGCTGGAGGGGAGAGCAGAGGCTGGAGGGGAGAGCAGAGGCTGGAGGGGAGAGCAGAGGCTGGAGGGGAGAGCAGAGGCTGGAGGGGAGAGCAGAGGCTGGAGGGGAGAGCAGAGGCTGGAGGGGAGAGCAGAGGCTGGAGGGGAGATGCGGGAGGAGAGAGCGGAGGCGAAAGGAGAGAGCGGAGGCGGGAGGGGAGAGCGGAGGCGGAGGGGAGAGCGGAGGCGGGAGGGGAGAGCGGAGGGAGGGAGGGGAGAGCGGAGGCTGGAGGGGACAGCGGAGGCTGGAGGGGACAGCGGAGGCTGGAGGGGAGAGCAGAGGCTGGAGGGGAGAGCAGAGGCTGGAGGGGAGAGCAGAGGCTGGAGGGGAGAGCAGAGGCTGGAGGGGAGAGCAGAGGCGGGAGGGGAGAGCAGAGGCGGGAGGGGAGAGCGGAGGCGGGAGGGGAGAGGCGAGAGGGGAGAGGCGGGAGGGGAGAGCGGAGGCGGGATTGGAGAGGCTGGAGGGGAGAGCAGAGGCTGGAGGGGAGAGCAGAGGCTGGAGGGGAGAGCAGAGGCTGGAGGGGAGAGCAGAGGCTGGAGGGGAGAGCAGAGGCTGGAGGGGAGATGCGGGAGGAGAGAGCGGAGGCGGGAGGAGAGAGCGGAGGCGGGAGGAGAGAGCGGAGGCGGGAGGAGAGAGCGGAGGCGGGAGGAGAGAGCGGAGGCGGGAGGGGAGAGCGGAGGCGGGAGGAGAGAGCGGAGGCGGGAGGGGAGAGCGGAGGCGGGAGGGAGAGGCGGAGGCGGGAGGGGAGAGCGGAGGCGGGAGGGGACAGCGGAGGCTGGAGGGGACAGCGGAGGCTGGAGGGGACAGCGGAGGCTGGAGGGGACAGCAGAGGCTGGAGGGGAGAGCAGAGGCTGGAGGGGAGAGCAGGGTCGGAGGGGAGAGCAAGAGGCTGGGAGGGGAGAGCAGAGGCTGGAGGGGAGAGCAGAGGCTGGAGGGGAGAGCAGAGGCTGGAGGGGGGGAGAGGCGAGGCGGGAGGGGAGAGCAGAGGCGGGAGGGGAGCGGAGGCGGGAGGGGAGAGGCGGGAGGGGAGAGGCGGGAGGGGAGGAGCGGAGGCGGGATTGGAGAGGCTGGAGGGGAGAGCAGAGGCTGGAGGGGAGAGCAGAGGCTGGAGGGGAGAGCAGAGGCTGGAGGGGAGAGCAGAGGCTGGAGGGGAGAGCAGAGGCTGGAGGGGAGAGCGGAGGCTGGAGGGGAGAGCGGAGGCTGGAGGGGAGAGCGGAGGCTGGAGGGGAGAGCGGAGGCGGGAGGGAGAGGCGGGAGGGGAGAGCGGAGGCGGGAGGGGAGAGCAGAGGCTGGAGGGGAGAGCAGAGACTGGAGGGGAGAGCAGAGACTGGAGGGGAGAGCAGAGACTGGAGGGGAGAGTGGAGGGGAGAGCGGAGGCGGAGGAGAGCGGAGGCTGGAGGGGAGAGCAGAGGCTGGAGGGGAGAGCAGAGGCTGGAGGGGAGAGCAGAGGATGGAGGGGACAGCAGAGGATGGAGGGGACAGCAGAGGATGGAGGGGACAGCAGAGGATGGAGGGGACAGCAGAGGATGGAGGGGACAGCAGAGGATGGAGGGGACAGCAGAGGATGGAGGGGACAGCAGAGGATGGAGGGGACAGCAGAGGATGGAGGGGACAGCAGAGGATGGAGGGGACAGCAGAGGCTGGAGGGGACAGCAGAGGCTGGAGGGACAGCAGAGGCTGGAGGGGAGAGCGGAGGGGAGAGCGGACGCGGGAGAGCGGAGGCTGGAGGGGAGAGCAGAGGCTGGAGGGGAGAGCAGAGGCTGGAGGGGAGAGCAGAGGATGGAGGGGAGAGCAGAGGATGGAGGGGAGAGCGAGGATGGAGGGGAGAGCAGAGGATGGAGGGGAGAGCAGAGGATGGAGGGGACAGCAGAGGATGGAGGGGACAGCAGAGGATGGAGGGGACAGCAGAGGTGGAGGGGACAGCGGAGGCTGGAGGGTCTGAAGGGCAGGGGAGGCAGGAGGGGCTGGAGGGCAGGGAGAGGCTGGAGGGCAAGGGAGGCTGGAGGGAAGGGAAGGCTGGAGGGAATGGAAGGCTGGAGGGGCTGGAGGGCAGGGGAGGCTGGAGGGGCTGGAGGGCAGGGGAGGCTGGAGGGGCTGGAGGGCAGGGGAGGCTGGAGGGGCTGGAGGGCAGGGGAGGCTGGAGAGGCTGGAGGGCAGGGGAGGCTGGAGAGGCTGGGGAGGCAGGGGAGGCTGGAGAGGCTGGAGGGCAGGGGAGGCTGGAGGGGCTGGAGGGCAGGGAAGGCTGGAGGGGCTGGAGGGCAGGGGAGGCTGGAGGGGCTGGAGGGCAGGGGAGGCTGGAGAGGCTGGAGGGCAGGGGAGGCTGGAGAGGCTGGAGGGCAGGGGAGGCTGGAGAGGCTGGAGGGCAGGGGAGGCTGGAGAGGCTGGAGGGTAGAGGATGCTGGAGAGGCTGGAGGGCAGGGGAGGCTGGAGGTCAGGGGAGGCAGGAGGGCAGGGGAGGCTGGAGGGCAGGGGAGGCTGGAGGGGCTGGAGGGCAGGGGAGGCTGGGGAGGCAGGGGAGGCTGGAGAGGCTGGGGGGCAGGGGAGGCTGGGGGGGCAGGGGAGGCTGGAGAGGTTGGAGGGCAGGGGAGGCTGGAGAGGCTGGAGGGCAGGGGAGGCTGGAGGGCAGGGGAGGCTGGAGAGGCTGGAGGGCAGGGGAGGCTGGAGGGGCTGGGGAGGCTGGAGAGGCTGGGGAGGCAGGGGAGGCTGGAGAAGCTGGAGGGCAGGGGAGGCTGGAGAGGCTGGAGGGCAGGGGAGGCTGGAGAGGCTGGAGGGCAGGGGAGGCTGGAGAGGCTGGAGGGCAGGGGAGGCTGGTGAAGCTGGAGGGCAGGGAAGGCTGGAGAGGCTGGAGGGCAGGGGAGGCTGGAGAGGGTGGAGGGCAGGGGAGGCTGGAGGGCAGGGGAGGCTGGAGAGCAGGGGAGGCTGGAGAGGCTGGAGGGCAGTGGAGGCTGGAGAGTAGAGGCGTAGTTGGGTGGGGGGGTGTAGACTCACCGCGGCCGGCGTGCGGAGGAGAGGAGGGACGGGCAGAGGTGCAGGACAGGAAGTCCCGTCCTCAGTCCCTCCTCTCCGGGCGCGCGGCGGGCGGCTGGCTGCACGGGGCCCCCCAGGGGGTGGGGGCAATGGGCCCCTCATGCCTTGGGGCAGAGGGCGCTCGGCCCCCCTGCTCCACGCTAGGTACGGTAGTGGGTGGACGGGAGAGGCTGGAGGGTGGACGGAACTTCAGAGGGCGGAACGTTCCTCCGCCGCTCCCTGTAGCCCTGGGGACCGCGCAGTGGTGACGCCAGCACCATGGGTCCGGAGGCCGTCACGGAAGTAGCCTTCGGCTATTCCGGAAGTGGCCTTCGGCTTTTATATATATATATATCATATTGGAGTTTACATTAATGCACTACTAATAAGTTTATTCTATTTTTTCTAGGTTATAAGAGAATCAATGATCAGATTTCAAAAAGAAAAATATATTTATTAATGTTTTGTTTAATAAAAATCTGGATAAAATCATCACCAAATTTATATAATAAAAGATTTTCTATAAAATTATTTATTCAAATTATTTAGGGATTTCATTGGGCATATATTTAATAACAATTGTAATTTCAAAAATGGTCACTTTTTGTAAAACAACTGTCCTGCTCCCAATTTTTTCACATACAAGATGAGTGGCAAAAGGCCTGCTGCTGGTGGAAATGGGAATAGGCATGGTGGAAAGGGAAAAAAGATTGTGTCCGTGGGGTAGATGCTAAAGCTGCATTAACATCTGCTGAAGATAGACAATCTTCCAGCCAAAGTAAGATGTCTACATCTTTACGTGGCCAATCGGATGTGATCCCTTTCTTACAGACACGACCATCGATACCACTTGTAAGTGAAGCACAAAAAACAGCAGGTGCTTGAATGGATCTCAAGTGCTCCATCAAGTGGTCTCTCCTCTATCTCAACTTCTACATCACAAACCCTCCAGTCATCTGAGGTGTCAGACCAATCACACTTGATTCCTCCAAGCTCCCAAGTGTCTAGCCGCCATACTCAGTTTGGGGTAACAGACATGTTTCAGTCTGCAGAGCTGTTCAGTCACACAATAGCCTGGGAATCAGAGGTCTGCACCAAAGCTACAGTGAGTCCAGACGAGGAAATGATCTGTCCTGATGCCCAGAAGCTTTGTGAGTCAGACCCAGGCCCAGATGAAGAAGCTTCTGACCTTTATGCAGACCCTCATTCCCTAACAGTACATACTGTTGGTGGACACCTGGAGGATGATGCTGATGAGACTCAGATACCAGATTTGATTGACAAATTAAGTTATCGGTCAAGGCAGGAAGAGGTGGTCTCTGAGGATGAGGGGTGTGAGAACACAGAGGATGATGATAAGGTTGGAGATCACACTTACTGTCAACCCACAGTCAGCCACTCGATGAGGTCAGCACAGGAGGTGGAGGAGGATGCTACTGACGACGAGGTTAGGTTGTGCCTTCCTGGACATAGAAGGAGCACTGGAAGCACGCCAACAACTGCATCTGCAGCCACAACTCTGCCTCTGAGCGGAAGTCGTGCTGGCTCTGCAGCTCGCATGGGCTCTAAGTCTTGCCTAGCCTGGGCCTTTTTTGACATCGCCAAGGATCTCCCAGCTCATGTCATCTGCAAGATTTGTCACCATTCTCTGAGTACAGGCCAAAAACTCACTAGCTTGAGTACTTCATGTATGAACCGCCACATGGACATGAAGCACAAGTTGCAGTGGGAAGCTCACCGTGCTAGAATGCGGTCTAGAGGGGCGAACCTACCACCGTCTGCCCCATCAAGTGCAGCCGTGTGCTCTTCATCATCTGTGACTGTGGGGACAGCTGTTACACATGCTTTTGAACATACACCTTCAACCTCTTTACCCGCAACAGGCAGTGTGATTGGCAGGTCGTCACTTGGTTTTCAAGTAGACAATGCTGCTGGTGTTGAGCTTTCTCAGACATCTAGAGCACCACCTTTGGATGAAGGCAACATTACATCTTCGCCTGCACCTCCCTCCCAGACCAGCAGTTTGCCGGGGACACCATGCTCAACCGTGTCTCAGCACAACAGCCAGCCCTCCGTCCCTCAGATGAGGACAAGTAAAAGGCCATTTCCTTTTAGCCATGAGAAAGCTAAGCGCTAGAATTTTACCATCTGCAAGCTGTTGGCTTCAGAAATGCTGCCTTTCCGCCTGGTGGACACAGAGGATTTTCGAGACCTTATGGCCGTCGCAGTGCCCCAGTACCAGATGCCCAGTCGCCACTACATCTCCAAGAAAGGTGTGCCTGTGCTACACCAGCATGTCGCAGGCAACATCACCGCTTCCTTAAGAAACTCTGTGTGTGACAGGGTGCATTTCACCACAGACACTTGGAACAGTAAGCACGGACAGGGGCGTTACATGTCGCTGACTGGGCATTGGTTAACTATGGTGAGAGCTGGAGAAGGGTTTGCCGGGCAAGTCTTGCCGTCCCCACGAGTTATGCATCCATGCTCTGTAGGTAAAAGTTACTCCACGGTTTCTGCCTCCTCAACCCCGTCTCGGTCCTCCACCTCCGCCCAAAGCGTGTCTGGTAATGCCACCTGAGTTATAACTGCACAGAACGAATCCTGCATACCTCCCTACTATTCTGGCAGCAGGGCTCAACGCCATCAGGCGGTCTTTACCTTGAAATGCCTAGGAAATGTGAGTCACACAGCTGAGGAGTTGTGGTCAGCTCTGCGACCGAGTTTCAGCAATGGCTGTCTCCACTCAACCTGCAGCCAGGGAAGGCCGTGTGCGACAATGCTGCAAACCTGGGTGCGGCCCTTGCCGGGGCAATATCACACATGTGCCTTGTATGGCTCACGTGTTAAATGTGGTTGTCCAGCAATTTTTGACACACTATCCCGGCCTAGATGGTCTTCTGCAGAGGGCACGGTCACTGTGTGCTCACTTTTGGCGTTCGCATCCTGCAGCTCAAAGACTCGCTTCACTCCAGGAGTCTTTCGGCTTGCCCGTTCACCAGCTGAAATGCGATGTGCCGACACGCTAGAATTCTACTCTGCACATGTTGCAGCAACTGTGGCAGCAGTGACGTATAGCCTGGGCCAACGAGATCCAGCAGTTTTGTGGCCTCGTTTCAAGATTTTTTCAGACCATCATTTTCAAGGCCTGAAGACATGAGAAGTCTGACACATAGTCAACGCCTGGAGCGGATGGTACACGAGTATGTCCAACTTAACATCGATGCAATGACTGGGGAACTGGAGCCTTTCTCATTTTGGGCTTCCAAACTGGAAAAATGGTCTGAGCGCGCCATTCACGCCTTGGAGATCTTGTCATGCCCCGCAGCCAGAATTCTCTCAGAATGTATCTTCAGCACTGCTGGTGGTGTGCTGACAGAAAGGCGCACGCGTCTGTCCACCCAGAAGGGTGACAGACTAACATTCAAGAATTTGAACAAGGCATGGATCCACAAGGACCTTTCTACCCCCGTGTCATCCTGGCGAGGCTAAAGCCTTGTGGATTTTTGCATAAAAGTAACCATTTAAAGTTTGCCACTGTGGTGCAATTAATGCGACTTAAATGGTGTCTGTGCCCAAATTTTTAAAAAAAAAGGCCGACTCTTATTGTAGTCCCCTAAATGTGACACAATATTCATCGTCTGCACGAGGCCTTACAGATAATGAGGAAAAACATCACAAAAAGTATACTCATCATCTGAACGTGGCGTTACACATACTGAATTAAAAATCAAGCAATACTCATCGTTTGAACGTGGCCTTACAGATACAGATGAAACAATCAAGCAATGCTCATCGTCTGCATGATTTCTTACAAATACTGGAGTAAAATCAGATTTTTGAAGGGCATGATATGCCTATATCTGTGTCTCCTCCTCGTTTTACTCATCCATCTCTTTTCTTGTCGTGTTGTTATATGTACTTGTCACTTTTCCATGTGTTTGTTGTATCTCCTGAGAAGTTTTTCACCTTCTGGACACCTTAGAAGTTGTATTCTATGTGTTTTTGAACAATGACGAACATTGATGAACATTCGACAAACACACTCCAATTCGACAAACCGAATCGAATTCAAACACTAGGGTGGTGGATCATCTCTAAAATTCAGTGTCGGGTTCCCTTTCACTTTATCCGGCCTACTAGGCACAAACAGGTCTCTAACCTACCTCTCTGTGAATTCATGTATTACTCCAGAAAACTAATTGTGGTCCCACCTGTGTGTGGCTGGGCATGACTTTTATAGGAACGCTTGCACAAGCTTTGACTTCATGTGGCCTTCTAGGCCTAAACAGGTCTCTGACCTACCTCTCTGTGAATTCATGTATTACTCCACAAAAGTAATGGTGGTCCCACCTGTGTGTGGCGGGGCATAACATTGAAAGGAGCACTTGCAAGAGCTTCGAGGGGATCTGGCCCACTAGGCCTTTTCAGGTCTCTGACCTACCTCTCTGTTTTTTCTATAGTACTCCACAAACGTAATGGTGGTCCCACCTGTGTGTGGTGGGGCATGACTTATGGGAACGCTTGCACAAGCTTTGACTTCATGTGGCCTTCCAGGTCTAAACAGGTCTCTGACCTACCTCTCTGTTTTTTCTATAGTACTCCACAAAAGTAATGGTGGCTCCACCTGTGTGTGGCGAGGCATAACATTGACGGGAGCGCTTGCATGAGCTTCGAGGTGTCCGGCCCACTAGGCCTATTCAGGTCACTGACCTACCTCTGTAGTTTTTACTGTAATACTACACAAAACGTTTAGTTGCTAAGCAAGCTTTAACCATGAAATGCTAGGCTAGGTCCTGTTTGGGACCCCTGCCATGCATGCAAGCTGGGCCATTGAGCAATTTTGGGTCTGGGAGAATTGATGCCATTTTGCTGTAGGTGTGACCCTTTGAAAGGAGTAAGGAGTCTTGTTGGAGTCCCCTTGCTATGTTTTACATGATTTAAGAAGGGTGTGACATGTCCATACCTGCGTCTCATTCTCCTTTTACTCTTCCACCTCTTTTTACTTAATGTAGAAAACTTAAGCCACTTAGCCTTTGACTATTTGTACTGTGTTTGAATTGTCACTTTTTGTGGTGTTTGTTGTCCATTCTGAGTAGTTTGGCAGCTTTTGGGGCCCTTCGAAGGTGTTTTCTATGTGTTTTCTGTAGCCTGCCATTGATTTCAATGGGGTTCGTGTTGTTCGTCGAACATTCGACGAACATTTGATGAACAAATCTCAAATTCGAAGAATCAAATTGAATTCGAACATTAGGGTGGTGGCTCATCTCTAGTGTTCACATAATGCCGGACCAGGGGTGTTCGACCAGACAAACTCATGAACAGGGATTCTTATGGTCTGAGTACATCTGATAACTGTTGCTTCGGTGATGGACAAAGCCGTTGCCCCAGTGATACATCTTTTACCCCCATTTCCCTTTTGAAGTCCACTAATAGGTCTGTGATCTGGTCCATATCTGGGTCATCTAAATCGGGACAACAAACTGCTAAGTTGGTGACCTCTCTTTCCTCATAAGCTTTTAGCCTGTTAACATGGTAGGTACGCTCACGAACACCTACTCGGTCCAGGGCCACGATGTAGTCAGTATTACCACATGTCCTGGTAAGTAGACCCACCCACATGGCTTGCAGCTTGTTATTTCGTACCGGTCTAAGGCACCCACACCTATAACAGCGCCGTTGGTTAGGCAAGTCACGGGCCCTGTTGGCAAACCTTTGTCCTGTTGGGGCTTCTGCGGTGTAGAGAATGGGAGTTTGGAGGCCGCTGGAATCCCTGGTTGAGGACCCTCCTGGGACCAGTGGGCTTATCGGGTCAGTTGGCTGTAAATTCGCCAACCTATTGAGCTGCTTTCTCTGGGGTGTCGGGCTTCCGGTCAGCCACCCATTCTCGTATTTCCGAGTCCATCTTCTCCATAAGCTGTTTGAGTACTATCACATCGCGTAGGGAAGCAGCGGAGTGGGCAGCCTGACCATCAAGCCAGCGGTTACAGTGTGATTGGAGTTGACTGCCAAAATCGATGTAGTAGACACCCTGGCGAGACGTGGTCCGGAACTTAGTGCGATATCTCTCAGGGGTTATGGTAAAAAGGGTCAACAGCATGTCCTTAATGATTCCATAGTCCAAGCAATCCTGAGACCCAAGTGATCGGACAGCTTTCTGGGCCCGAGCAGGCAAACATGTCCACAGGTGTTTGGACTACTCACCTGTGGGCACCCAGTGCATACTGATCATCATTTCAAGGTTTTGCAAGTGTTTATCAATCTCAGTGCTGGATTCATTCATCACTGGCACGTCCCTTTAGCGAAGATGACTTCCTTGCAGGTGGTCTATCATGGAGATAGGAGGCGCTGGTGGTAAGGAAATTGGAGCTCCCAACACTACTTGCAGAACACCAGCCCTCTCGTCTCTTGAAGCTTCAGGCTCCAATGCAGCCAACCATTCCTTGGCTCGGTCTGCTGGGGACCAGTTGTTTTCCAGATTGTCACGGGACCCAGGATGAGACTCATGGTTTACATTCTCTGATACGTCGGCAGGGTCCTCATCATTCTCCACATTATTCTGGGTATCGCAATGGACCAATTTCTGGATCAAAGCTGACCGAGTGTCGGTGTTCCTGTATTCATTGTTTTGCCTCTGGTACAGGTCCTGTAGTATCCATTTACTGCTGTGGCCGTATTCCCTCTCTGGTCCTCGTCCTATGGCTGAGCTGGTGGGGTTGGACATTTCATTGTTCGAAACTTGCCTGCTTCAACTATAGCCTGCTGGGTATGCTTATATGCCTCCTTGGTTGTTGAGCCCCTGGACGGTGTCCACAAACACCAATCCCTGCAGCTCCCCTGAATATCAGGCTGAGTAGTATCCCACCGCTGCCACCAATTGTGGAGACACAGAGGTCAGTTGATGCTGTTGTCCGCTGGCCCAGCCACCTTTAGGAAGACAACGTGGACCAGGGCTCATCCCAAACTGAGCGCCCGAGCTCCTTAACCGTGGGCGGAACACTACTCAGACAACACAGGGTGAGGGAACTACAATATTAAGGCTTTATTGGATCCCCAAACAGTTAACAGCATATAACACCTAACCAGGAAAACACAAAATGTAGCAGACAACAGAGTCTCACCCTTCCGCTGGCTCATCAGGGTTTAGAATATTCATAACTCAGATATTCCAGGGCTACTTACTCCAAACTAGCAACACCCTGCTTTTGGCAGGCACCCACCCAGAAAAGAATAATGCCAGATTTAGGAAGCTCAGGTATTTTGGACGAAGTACCTTAATGTCCGCGCTGCTGCCAGAGAGGAAAATACACCAACGACACTGGGACGTCTGAGTACTGGTAGTAGAGGTTTATTTCCAACGCGTTTCGGAGCCACGTACCGAGCTCCTTCCTCAGGGATGTTCCCTGAGGAAGGAGCTCGGTACGTGGCTCCGAAACGCGTTGGAAATAAACCTCTACTACCAGTACTCAGACGTCCCAGTGTCGTTGGTGTATTTTCCTCTCTGGCAGTAGTGCGGACATTAAGGTACTTCGTCCAAAATACCTGATCACAGCACCGCACCTTGTGGAAGTACAGTCCCTGCAGCAGCTGCATTGTTCGAGCGATTACGCTGGTTGTGTGCTACACAACCGGACCAGGTGAGCAAATCTGATTTTTTCACATTTACCTGCCTATAAAAGGATAAGACCCTATGTGCGCATTCTCAACCCTCTAGATTTAGGAAGCTGAGCTAGCACAACAAAGTCTGTAGCCAGGTGACTGGATTGTCCCAACCTGTGTTGCTTCCTTATGCAGTCTTTTGATATCCCAGCCGAATCTGAACATTCCTTGTAGTATTATAATCCAGGTTCTCATCCCCTTGGTCGGCACTGAAGTGCCTAGGCCTAGGGTTATGGCTTGCCAATCGGATCCGTCGATCCTAGATTAGCTGCCTGTATCAAGTCTGCTGGTCACATGATTGCAGGATATTGGGGACTTCACGATTGGTGGAATAAGACTGTGCTCTCATTGGCTTGATCTCAAGATGTATATAAACAACCTCTAGTTGCGTTGTATTGCTGGCAAAGGAGACTCAATGACATAGTTTAAATAGCATCTAGCAGTACACATAGTAATACAATGGATTTTTAGGAGGATTAAGTTCTCCTGCCTTCTATGACAAAGAAGCGAGATACCGTAATTACATTAATTACATTACAGACAGTAAACATCACCAAGCATCTACAAGACTTGTAGGAACAACGAGTGCTTATCACAAGGTAGAGCGCAAAATGCAAAGAACTGTCTGGCTACATAAGAAATGATCCTATCTATTATATAATTGCCGTAGCGACTTCCGTCGGAGCGGCGCTGCTTCCGGTCGCTTAGTTAGCGAGTCCGAGCTGCTTCTCCTGGACTCTGTCCTTGGCCGCGTAGCGGCCAAGGCGACTCACGAAGCAATGCCCGCAAAGCGGGCATTGCGAGTCGTTGCAGCCTAGCGAAGCAATGCCCGCGAAGCGGGCATTGCGAGTCGCTACACCGCTAACCAAGCCACCGAAGCCCATACTCCTGTAGTGTACACCGCTATAGTATACTACAGTCCCATGACCATAAGCGCCATGGGACTGTAGTATACCATCGCGCTGTACACTACAGACCCCTGCCGCTCTAAGCCACTACGCCTACACTAACCAAGCCACACAACCCCAAGCCCCTACCCACTGCCGCCCTAACCCCTAAGCCACTACCCCGACGCCGAAGCCCCTACCCCCTGCCGCACTACCCCGCCGCACCCACTACCCTCTGCCGCAAGCCCCTACCCCCTGCCGCCGTAAGCCACTACCCCGCATCCGCAAATAAACCCCTGCCGCCGCAAGCCCCTAACCCCTAAGCCGCACCTAACCCCTAAGCTCCACATAATCCCCTACCCCTACCCCCTAAACCGCACCTAAACCCCTGCCGCCCTAAGCCCCTACCCCTTAAGCCGCACCTAATCCCCTACCTCTACCCCCTAAGCCGCACCTAACCCCCTACCCCCCTAAGCCACTACCCCGCATCCGCACCTAAACCCCTGCCGCTGCAAGCCCCTAACCCCTAAGCTGCACCTAATCCCCTACCCCTACCCCCTAAGCCGCCCCTACCCCTTAAGCCGCACCTAATCCCCTACCTCTACCCCCTAAGCCGCACCTAACCCCCTACCCCCCTAAGCCACTACCCCGCATCCGCACCTAAACCCCTGCCGCTGCAAGCCCCTAACCCCTAAGCTGCACCTAATCCCCTACCCCTACCCCCTAAGCCGCACCTAAACCCCTGCCGCCCTAACCCCCTACCCCCTAAGCCGCACCTAACCCCCTACTCCCTGCCGCCGTAAGCCACTACCTCGCATCCGCAAATAAACCCCTGCCGCCGCAAGCCCCTAACCCCTAAGCCGCACCTAACCCCTAAGCTGCACATAATCCCCTACCCCTACCCCCTAAACCGCACCTAAACCCCTGCCGCCCTAAGCCCCTACCCCTTAAGCCGCACCTAATCCCCTACCCCTACCCCCTAAGCCGCACCCCGCACCTAAACCCCTGCCGCCCTAAGCCCCTACCCCCTAAGCCGCACCTAACCCCCTACTCCCTGCCGCCGTAAGCCACTACCTCGCATCCGCAAATAAACCCCTGCCGCCGCAAGCCCCTAACCCCTAAGCCGCACCTAACCCCTAAGCTGCACATAATCCCCTACCCCTACCCCCTAAACCGCACCTAAACCCCTGCCGCCCTAAGCCCCTACCCCTTAAGCCGCACCTAATCCCCTACCTCTACCCCCTAAGCCGCACCCCGCACCTAAACCCCTGCCGCCCTAAGCCCCTACCCCCTAAGCCGCACCTAACCCCCTACTCCCTGCCGCCGTAAGCCACTACCTCGCATCCGCAAATAAACCCCTGCCGCCGCAAGCCCCTAACCCCTAAGACGCACCTAACCCCTAAGCTGCACATAATCCCCTACCCCTACCCCCCTAAACCGCACCTAAACCCCTGCCGCCCTAAGCCCCTACCCCTTAAGCCGCACCTAATCCCCTACCTCTACCCCCTAAGCCGCACCTAACCCCCTACGCCCCTAAGCCACTACCCCGCATCCGCACCTAAACCCCTGCCGCTGCAAGCCCCTAACCCCTAAACTGCACCTAATCCCCTACCCCTACCCCCTAAACCGCACCTAAACCCCTGCCGCCCTAAGCCCCTACCCCCTAAGCCGCACCTAACCCCCTACTCCCTGCCGCCGTAAGCCCCTAACCCCTAAGCCGCACCTAACCCCTAAGCTGCACATAATCCCCTACCCCTACCCCTAAACCGCACCTAAACCCCTGCCGCCCTAAGCCCCTACCCCTTAAGCCGCACCTAATCCCCTACCTCTACCCCCTAAGCCGCACCTAACCCCCTACCCCCCTAAGCCACTACCCGCATCCGCACCTAAACCCCTGCTGCTGCAAGCCCCTAACCCCTAAACTGCACCTAATCCCCTACCCCTACCCCCTAAGCCGCACCTAAACCCCTGCCGCCCCAAGCCCCTACCCCCTAAGCCGCACCTAACCCCCTACCCCCCTAAGCCACTACCCCGCATCCGCACCTAAACCCCTGCCGCCGCAAGCCCCTAACCCCTAAGCTGCACCTAATCCCCTACCCCTACCCCCTAAGCCGCACCTAAACCCCTGCCGCCCTAAGCCCCTACCCTCTAAGCCTCGCCGCTTTCCCTAACACCTAAGGCCCTACCCGTCCCCGTCGATCACTTACATGCCTTCAAGTCATCTGATCGTCCGTCCGGCCAGGCGTCCTCTTCCTCCGGTCCCGGGGGTCTTCTCTCTTCTTTCCGCCTCTTCGTCCGTCTCCGGGGATCTTCTGTCTTCTTTCCGCCAACTTCCAGCTCCGACGTCCTCTTCAACTAACATTAAGATACAATGGACGATCAATCCGCCATTGTATCTCAATGAAATGTGAAGGGCTCTTCTGATTGGTCGCTGACCTCAGCCAATCAGAAGAGCCCGTCATTCAGTTCTCATTCAGGTCCGTCTTTTTTCCCATTGACATACATTAGCGGTGTGTCGGCGATTTTATGGCCGGCCACCTGGTTCTATTTGTCGGCCCTAAAATCGCGGACACACCGCTAATGCATGTCTATGGGCAAGTCAGCTCGAATTCTGATTGGTCGCCGTTCAATCCGAAATCGGGCTGACTGCCCATAGAGATGCATTAGCGGTGTGTCCGCGATTTTAGGGCCGACAAATAGAACCAGGTGGTCGGCCATAAAATCGCCGACACACCGCTAATGCATTTCAATGGGAAAAAACAAAGGCGGACCTCAATGAGAACTGCGTCTCAGCCTAAATAATAAATTAAATAATAAAAAAAAAAATTAAAAAAGAATTAAAAAATAATAAAAAAAATTAAAAATAATAAAAAATTCAATAAAAATAATAATAAAAAAATAAAATATATGCTAATAAGATCAGCCCTTTGCGGACCTGAATGAGAACTGCGTCTCAGCCTAAATAATAAATTAAATAATAAAAAAAATAATTAAAAAAGAATTAAAAAATAATAAAAAAAAATAATTAAAAATAATAAAAAATTCAATAAAAATAATAATAAAAAAATAAAATATATGCTAATAAGATCAGCCCTTTGCGGACCTGAATGAGAACTGCGTCTCAGCCTAAATAATAAATTAAATAATAAAAAAAATAATTAAAAAAGAATTAAAAAATAATAAAAAAAAATAATTAAAAATAATAAAAAATTCAATAAAAATAATAATAAAAAAATAAAATATATGCTAATAAGATCAGCCCTTTGCGGACCTGAATGAGAACTGCGTCTCAGCCTAAATAATAAATTAAATAATAAAAAAAATAATTAAAAAAGAATTAAAAAATAATAAAAAAATTAATTAAAAATAATAAAAAATTCAATAAAAATAATAATAAAAAAATAAAATATATGCTAATAAGATCAGCCCTTTGCGGACCTGAATGAGAACTGCGTCTCAGCCTAAATAATAAATTAAATAATAAAAAAAATAATTAAAAAAGAATTAAAAAATAATAAAAAAATTAATTAAAAATAATAAAAAATTCAATAAAAATAATAAAAAAATAAAATATATGCTAATAAGATCAGCCCTTTAGCGCACCTGAATGACAACTGCCTCTCAGCCTAAATAATAAATTTAATACAAAAATAATTAAAAAATAATTAAAAAATTATAAAAAAATAAATAAAACATAATTAAAAAATAAATAACAAATAATAAATAATAATTTAAAAAAAAATGCTAATAATAATATTACTGCTAATAATAATGCTATTAATGCTAATAATTATGTTATTAATGCTATTATTAATGCTAATAATCCTATTATTAATTCTATTAATGCTAATAATAATGCTATTAATGCTATTAATAATGTTATTAATGCTATTATTAATGCTAATAATCCTATTATTAATGCTATTTATGCTAATAATAATGATATTAATGCTATTAATAATGTTATTAATGCTATTAATAATGCTAATAATGCTATTATTAATGCTATTAATGCTAATAATAATGCTATTAATGCTATTAATAATGTTATTAATGCTATTAATAATGCTAATAATGCTATTATTAATGCTATTAAAATGCTAATAATAATCTATTAATGCTATTAATAATGCTATTATGCTATTAATAATATTTAATGCTATTAATGCTAATAATAATGCTATTAATGCTATTAATATGTTATTAATGCTATTATTAATGCTAATAATGCTATTATTAATTCATATTAATTATTAATTATTAATGCTATTAATAATGTTATTAATGCTATTAATAATGCTAATAATCCTATTATTAATGCTATTTATGCTAATAAAAATGTATTAATGCTATTAATAATGTTATTAATGCTATTAATATGCTAATAATGCTATTATTAATGCTATTAATGCTAATAATAATGCTATTAATGCTATTAATAATGTTATTAATGCTATTATTAATGCTAATAATGCTATTATTAATTGCTATTAATGCTAATAATAATGCTATTAATGCTATTAATAATGTTATTTAATGCTATTATTAATGCTAATAATGCTATTATTAATGCTATTAATGTCAATATTAATGCTATTAATGGCTATTATTAATTCTATTAATGCTAATAATAATGCTTATAATGCTATATTAATGCTAATAATGCAAATTATGCTATTAATGCTATTATTAATGCTTATTAATGCTATTAATTATAATGCTAATTAATGCTATTAATTAATGCTATTAATGCTATAAATTTATTGCTATTATTATGCATAATGCTATTAATAATGCTATTATGCTAATATGTATAATGCTATTATAATGTAAATGCTATAATGCTATTAATCCTATTATTTATGCTATTAATGCTATTAATCTATTATTTATGCTATTAATGCTATTAATGCTAATATTTATCCTATTAATGGTATTATTAATGCTATTAATGCTAATAATAATGCTATTAATGCTATAATAATGCTATTAATGCTATTAATAATGCTATTAATGCTATTATTAATGCTAATTATGCTATTTATTATTTCTATTAATGCTAATAATAATGCTATTAATGCTATTAATAATGTTATTAATGCTATTATTAATGCTAATAATCCTATTATTAATGCTATTTATGCTAATTATAATGCTATTAATGCTATTAATAATGCTATTAATGCTATTAATAATGCTATTAATCTATTATTTATGCTATTAATGCTATTAATGCTAATATTTATCCTATTAATGGTATTATTAATGCTGTTAATGCTAATTATAATGCTATTAATGCTAATAATAATGCTATTAATGCTATTAATAATGTTATTAATGCTATTATTAATGCTAATAATGCTATTATTAATTCTATTAATGCTAATAATAATGCTATTAATGCTATTAATAATGTTATTAATGCTATTATTAATGCTAATAATCCTATTATTAATGCTATTATATGCTAATAATAATGCTATTTATGCTATTAATTAATGTTATTCATGCTATTAATAATGCTAATAATGCTATTATTAATGCTATGAATGCTAATAATGATGCTATTAATGCTATTAATAATGTTATTAATGCTATTAATAATGCTAATAATGCTATTATTAATGCTATTAATGCTAATAATAATCCTATTAATGCTATTAATAATGCTATTCATGCTATTAATAATACTATTAATGCTATTAATGCTAATAATAATGCTATTAATGCTATTAATAATGTTATTAATGCTATTATTTATGCTAATAATGCTATTATTAATTCTATTAATTTTAATAATAATGATATTAATGCTATTAATAATGTTATTAATGCTATTATTAATGCTAATAATGCTATTTATGCTAATAATAATGCTATTAATGCTATTAATAATGCTATTAATGCTCTTATTTATGCTATTAATGCTATTAATGCTAATATTTATCCTATTAATGGTATTATTAATGCTATTAATGCTAATAATAATGCTATTAATGCTAATAATAATGCTATTAATGCTATTAATAATGTTATTAATGCTATTATTAATGCTAATAATGCTATTATTAATCCTATTAATGCTAATAATAATGCTATTAATGCTATTAATAATGCTATTAATGCTATTAATAATGTTATTAATGCTATTATTAATACTAATAATGCTATTATTAATGCTATTAATGCTAATAATAATGCTATTAATGCTATTAATAATGCTATTAATGCTATTAATTATGCTATTAATGCTATTAATGCTAATATTTATCCTATTAATGCTATTAATGCTAATAATAATTCTATTAATGCTAATAATAATGCTATTAATGCTATTAATGCTATTAATTATGCTATTAATGCTATTAATGCTAATAATAATGCTATTAATTCTATTAATAATGCTATTAATGCTATTAATACTGTTATTAATGCTATTATTAATGCTAATAATGTTATTATTAATGCTATTAATGCTAATAATAATGCTATTAATGCTATTAATAATGTTATTAATGCTATTATTAATGCTAATAATGCTATTATTAATGCTATTAATGCTAATAATAATGCTATCAATGCTATTAATAATGTTATTAATGCTATTATTAATGCTAATAATGCTATTAATAATGCTATTAATGCTAATAATAATGCTATTAATGCTATTAATACTGTTATTAATGCTCATAATACTGCTAATAATGCTATTAATACTGCTATTACTGCTAATAATAATGCTATGGCTTATATTATTGCTATTGATGATGCGATTATTATTTAAAAAACTTTAAAAAAACAATAAACATATTTTAGATACCCGATGCATTTGCATCAGGCTAACAGCTATAACTACTATAATCAAATTAATGCACGCTCTAGAATCCCGATGCATTTGCATCGGGCTCACAGCTAGTTTATATATATTTGGAGTCCGTTTCCTCACACAGATTCTATCCAAGACAGAATCTGCTCTTGGTCTTCTGGCGTCAATGAACATGTATGTTCCAGACCGGGAATTTTTTTTTCTAGATGCATCTGCATTCTTTTTCATCTGACCTGACACAGACTCAGTGCCTTCTCGCATACCACTGACACCACCACATCAACGTCCACGTCCCTGTCCCTTACCAACAAGCTTTTGGGGCATTTTGGGTTTTGTTGACAGATTTTGGTGTGGATGGTACAAGTCAATCTACCTGTCACAGCCAAAATAGTGGGTTAAATGGCCTGCTGCAAGGTCAGTAGTAGGCACTAGGACTTTTGGAGTACTGCTGATTTAAGTTGGGCAAAACGCCTTTTTAAAATGTGGACAGAAGCATCAGCAGATTAAATGGCCTGCTGCAAAGTTAGTAGCTGGTAGAAGGAAGTTTTGGAGCACTACTGATTTAAATTGGGCAAACGAACTTTTACAATGTGGATAGAAGCACCAGCAGATTAAATGGCCTGCTGCAACGTTAGTAGCAGGCGGCAGGAAGTTTTGGAGTACTACTGCTTTCAGTTGACTCTGCTGGACACTGGACGGTCAAGCCAATCGCCCTCCCTGTAGTCTAACTCTGTACTGTGTCTCTTCAGCTCTCAAAGGAACTATAGTTTTGGTGGTATTATACGGCTGCTGAACAGATCCTTTCAACTGTCCCTGCTCCAATATCTCTCCCTTGCTAATCAACACTGTCACTGAGATGCACTTGAGGTAGCCATGACAAGGGCTTTTGTGTTATGAAGAGGTGTAAACACTCTCTGTAGCAGCTGAGCGATCTGTCCCTATGCTTCTCCAACACAGGCTCTGCATGCAATGCGGGTAAAATGGCAGCGGCATGGCTTAAAGAGGACCTGTCACCAAACCGGGTATGGTGATCTAATTACAGCTTTGAATGCAGCATGTCTGCTGCATCAAGGCAAGGGGTCCCCAGCCCTTGAGCCCCCTGTACCCCAAGATAATACAATTTGAAAACTTACATTGTGGAGCCAAATAGGAGGTGGCTTGTGGCTGGAGCCAAAGGGTAGATTCACATCCCCTGCATGTTTAATCTACCCACTGCTGCCTCCCTGATGCCAATCATTGTCTCCCTCGGCTGCTGCATAGTACACAGAGCTTATTTCAGTAATGGCCATTTAGCCCCGCCCCCTGTGGTGACGTCACCGCTTATACCCGCCCTGCTCCATGTTAACCTGGTTTGGTGACAGGTCCTCTCTAAATAGACCCTATAAGTCATCTATGATGCTGGGCGGCCAGCCAATCACAGAAATGCCACAACCAAGATGTCTGCAGCATTACTGTGATTGGTTAAGAAGCCCAGCATGATTAGTTGCTGCAAACGAAGTGTCAAAACTGCAGGTTGAGAGATCCATATGCAGGGTGTTCCATTTATATGGATGTACCTAAATAAAATAGGAAGAGTTTATGATATCGGCTTCCTGTTTGTGGCACATTAGTATATGGGAGGGGGGAAAACATTTCCAGATGGGTGGTGACCATGGCGGCCATTTTGAAGTTGGCAATTTTGGATCCAACTTTATTTTATTTCAATGGGAAGAGGTTCATGTGACACATCTAACTCATTGAGAATTTCATAAGAAAGACGGTCTGCTTGGTTTTAACATAACTTTATTCTTTCATGAGTTATTTACAAGTTTATGACCACTTATAAAATGTGTTCACAGTGCTGCCCATTGTGTTGGATTGTCAATACAACCCTCTTCTCCCACTCATGTCACACTGATAGCAACACCACAGAAGAAATGCTGCACAGGCCTCCAGGATCCGTTGTTTCAGATGCTGCACATCTCGTATCTTCACAGCATAGACAATTGCCTTCAGATGAGGAAAACGCTTTTGTGAATGGTGAAGTTACCAAACAAACCCAGCGCTATTGGTCTGACACTAACCCACAGTGGATAGATCCCTCCAAGACTGCTGGAACACAAAAATTGATGGTATGGTGTGGTATATGGGGTACAAGGATAGTGGGGTCATTCTTCATCAATGGGAACATCAATGCCACTGGATGTGTGAATCATGGAGCAATTTCACATATCCAGTGGCATTGAGGTTTCCATTGATGAAGAATGGCCCCACTATCATATACCACACCATACCATCAATTATTGTGTCTTCTAACAAGTCTGCCCATGTCCAGGAATGTGCTTTTTAAACCTGGATCGCAGGACCGGTGTGTTCTCAGTTTAGAGCCCAGTGGCTGGAGCAGGTGTGCAAGCCTGTAAGCTGGGAGCAGAGCAGCAGATGGACTGCAAAGTTTGTAATGTTGCAGCTCTGATGAAGCAGAGCCGAACTGCAATCCTGAGAGGTCAGAGCCCTCAAGGTAAACGGATTTTATGTTATAGACAATTATGTGTTATTGCCTGAAGAAAGGCCTATGCCTAAGTTACCTGTATGGTTTATGAAGACTGGATAATAAACCTGTGGATCTTTTAGGAAGAAGTGATTACTGTGTTTCTACAATTGAGCTGCCGTGACTATTTTCTCAACACCTACAACAAGCGCTACCTCACATATGGAGGAGAATGCGGGCGGTGCAGCCTAGTTGCTAGCGACAACAGAGGATGTGAACGTGTGGGGATTCAGCAACCCTGCAGACCGGTTGCTAAAGGCGATGACACGGTGGAATTCAAGCACCATGCTAAGAATTGGCAGGTTCATGAAAACCTGAGCAGCTTTGAGGGCATCAGCACGAGGTATAGCCAGTTCGTACATGTCTGTGGTAAGGAAATAAATCTATATCTCCAATACCTAGACGTCCAGTGTCATTGGTATACCGGTCTGACAGCAGCGCGGACATAAAGGTACTTTGTCCGAACAAACCTTGTGGTAAAACCTGACACTCTACACTTTAAACCAGCAGTCACTATGGACATTGTAAACCAGTTGGCCCAGGCTAATGCACATTTGGTGCAGTCCTTGGAACAGCAGTCACAGACTAACAACTTGTTCACCCAGCAGGTGACAGCCTTCAGTGAGGCATTACCAACAGCAACCGCAGCACCTGCAGTCCACCCAGATGCCCTAAAATGGGTTAGAACAATGCTGACGAAGATGACTGTGAAAGACGACCCTGAGGCATACCTCGCCGTAATTGAAAGGACTAAAGAGTGGGAGGAATTGCCCATTGACCGTTGGGCTGATATCATGACCCCATTCCTGGTGGGTGATGCTCAAAAAGCCTACCTGGATCTCAGCTCGGAGGACGCCAGGAACTATGGGAACCTAGAAGGTGAGATCCCTGCCTGAATGGGGGTTAACAAGTATGTAAGGGCTCATCGTGTAAGCCAGTGTTTTTTTGAGGAGGGTAAACCTGTACGGTCTCAGGCATATGACTTGTTGCACCTGGTGAAGAAGCGTGAGATCCTGAGCTCAGCCCAGATGGTACGGAGGGTGGTGGTAGATCGGTTTGTGTGAAATCTGCCTGTCCCCATTTAACAGTGGGGGGAACAAGGTGACTCGGGTACCCTTGACCAGTTGGTGAGTTTGGTGGAGAGTCATACGGCTACACAGGACTTAATCCGGGACTCTGGGACATTACATGCAGTCTGTCAGTCTGCATCCACCAAACAAATGGTTAAAGACCACCAACCTGGTCCTGCGCTGGCCTCCACTGTAGTACTAGCCAAGAATGTACCCCACATTAAAGATGGCCGAAAACCCATTCCACCAAAACTGGGCACCTTGAATAGACTCACCCCCACTATGAGGTGCTGGCGTTGCCAAGAGCTGGGACATATGGTGGCACAGTGTCCACTAACCACCGAGCCTATGAGTGCGGGTATGCCCACCGGGTATCTATTTATGCCCAGACTGTTTGTACAGCGAACACTGTTACCATGGGGAATTAACTTTATCTGTGCCAAGTGCATGTTAACAGGTATAAGTTCACTGCCCTGTTGGACTTAGGAAGCATAATGACCCTCATGCATCCATCCCTGGTCTCAGGGTCAAAACCCACTGGTCTTACAGTGGGGGTACTCTGTATCCATGGGGACCCCTGGAAGTATCGTACAGAGGTGGTCACTATCACTACTCCGTGTGGAGAGGTTCAAGACAAAGTGGGGGTATTGAAAATACTTCCATATTTATGATTTTGGGAAGGGATCTGCCTCTTTTCTGGACTCTATGTAGGAGGCAACCCAATCCTCCTCAGGTAATGGATGGTCCGGGCCCTGAGCCCGATGGTCCCGAGTCTGGGATACCTGCCATAGGAGTCACCAATATAGGAACAGAGTGTAATCCCAACAGGTCTCCCCTAAAGGTAATGGCAGGAGAACTCAAGACTGTTAAGCCAATCCACGAGCTATATGTGAAAACAAAAGAAAAGATAGGGGGCGCAATGGTGCAGTATCCACAAGCAGATTTACAGAGACGTGAGCTAGTTTACTAACCTATACAAGTTGCGCCTTCCATGCACAACTATGGTTTGGGCCTCACGGTTTGACAATCCTCCTCCTAACCCGGGTGTTATAAGAGGAGGCGAGAAGCTGCAATTCCGGGCACTCGCGGTGTCCTCGCTCACCTCTTGTTAGTATCCGGACTCCGCCCCCTCGCGTCCCATGTGATCGGACACAGTGACGCGGAAAGGTCCTAGAATCTCTGCATATGAGCGTTGCCTCGGTGATCACAGGTCCTGTAGCTATTACGAGCAGCGCATGCCGTGTCCTCCAGGAAAGATAGATAGTATTATTATGACAATTACCACGGTCTGGTGGGCGCTCAGAAGTAGATCAGGATCCTGTTCAGTATTAAGTCCTTTATTTCAGAAACCTCCTTCACCACAACATGTTTCGACGGTATAGTGCCGTCTTTCTCAAGTGGAATCTATAGGAGCTATAGGTGCCTCCGGATAATTTTGGGATAGCCCAACTTCAGGATCCTACATTAGTAAATGCCTGAAGTAGGGTGCCGAGGTGAGTTTTCCCCATTTTGCCCCCAAGCGAGATTTACTCTATTAGGTGAATAAAATACGGGGTGACATAGTGGAGCAGCTGTTAATACCACAGCCATACCGTCGGCAGGCCCCAGAGATGGCACATAAACACCTAATGAGTGACTACTGGGCGTAAAAAAAATGCAGGAGCGAGTTTTGCTGCTTTTTTTTGACTTGGAGTTGTCGGGTACATTATAAGATTTTGTGAATCCTGCATTGAGTGTCAGCTAACCGCGCCAATGGCTCATTTCCTTAGTCCATTGGTACCTTTACCTATTATATAGGTAACTTTTGAGCAGATCGCCATGGATCTGGTAGGTCCAATCGTAAAGTCCACCTGGGGTCACCAGCATATACTGGTAACAATCGATTACGCCACACGCTATGCAGAGGCAGTACCATTCAGACATATGTGGTGCCCCTGTGGACCGGCCGCCACTAGAAGTTGCAGCAACTAGGGTCAGTAAGTCCAATCACACAAACACACAGACAACACACTCCGATCCCAAGAATAGGGTCTCTATCCCCAGCAACGGGATGGCAGGAGGAGACAGGTGGAGGGTGGGAAATTAGACAGGAAAGGGTCAGGAAGGAGGGAGAGTAAAGCAACAACACCACATGGAGTAGCCAGTCAGTCAGTAAGTGAGTCAGGTTCAGTCAGTTCAGTCAGTCAGTTAAGTCAAGCAGAGGAGAGGAGAGAACGCCATCATTGCATGAGACTGAAAGGACACGGATCCAGAATCCTGTACAACCATGAAGCTTGTCCGGGTCCCGACCTGCAGACCATAGAAAGACAGAAGGAGTCCTAGGGGCACAGGTAATGAGCAATCCACCTGTGTGCCCGAATTAGTGGGAAAGCTGAAGGACTGAGCAGAAACCAGAATACCGGCTCTGAGGTGGCCAGGACGCTCCACGGTCCAACCACCATACTGGCGGTTGCAGGGTCTTTATGTCCCGTGACTCGAAACCCGGGGCAGAGAAGAGAAGGCCGCCGTACTAGGACCAGGTAGGTTGCCCAACAAAGGCCCGTGGCGCTGGATCGTAGCTTTGCTTGCAGAAGTGTAAGGAAGAGAGCCCCATGTAAAGGAACACTAAAGGAGGTGATCTGGATGAGCCATCCTGGCTGCTAAGAGACTACCGAAGCCACTACTGCACTGTCTTGTAATTTTAACATCTGCCGAGAAAGCAAAGTAAACTGGGTTGAAGCTCAGACTGTTATTTCTGTGCCTGAGGAGAGGTAGACTGAATCGCCGAGTCGGCAGCAGAAGCCTGCCTGAGAGTGACTCTGATCTGTGCTGCACAGCCAGCTCGACCTTGCTGGCATACCTGCACCCACAACAAATCCATCACTTCCATAGACTTTACGATTGCTCTGCTCTGGGGACCGGCTCTTCCCGTGGAGAGCTAAACCATCATCGCTGCTACTCCCATCATCCTCAGAGGTCCCGACTGCAGCAGCGGCTATCCCGGCCACATTTCACAGGTGGCGTCATGACAAAAACTCTTATTTTAATTTTTATTTTCATCAATTGTTCAACTTCCCTTTCTAACTGATCGCCCAACGAGGGGATCACGGATTGGCTCATGCCACTGTGACATCCCACATCGGTAGGGCCCAGTTCCGAGCACCCAACGGTCCCCACCCAGGGTGAGTCACATACGTTAACTAAGCTTATTGCTCGGGAGTTGTTTGCCGTGTTCTGTCGAGTAGGGTTGCCCATGGAGATCCTTACAGATTAGGGGACCACATTCATGTCCAAGGTCACCAAGGAACTGTGCAAACTTTTCTAGATTAAGCAGCTGCGTACGTCGGTGTGCCACCCTCAGATTGATGGTCTGGTGGAGCATTTCAATAAAAATCTGAAGTCTATGCTCAAGCGAGTGGTTTCTAAGGATGGGAAAGATTGGGACATGTTGCTTCCATATTTAATGTTTACCATTCATGAAGTGCCACGGTCATCAACAGGGTTTTCGCCATTCAAGTTGTTTTATGGCAGTCATCCCCGGGGTCTGCAGAATATAGCTAAGGAAACATGGGAAAAGGAGCCCACCCCTTATAAAAGCGTAACTGAGCACATCATGGGTATGTAGGACCAAATCTCAGCCGTCATGCCTATTGGAAAGGAACATCTGCAGGATGCCCAGGCAGCACAAAGTGCTAGGTATAATAGAAAGGCCACAGTCAGGACCTTTAAAAAGGGGGATCATGTGTTGATGTTGGTGCACACTGCTGAAAGTAAGTTCTTAGCTAAATAGCACCCTATGAAATCTGGGAAAAGGTTGGAGAAGTAAATTACAAGGTGTATCAACCTGGTAGGAGGAAACCAGAGGAAATATACCATGTGAACCTGCCTAAGCCCTGAAGAGACAGAGAATGTATGGTGTCCGATGTCACCCCAAACGTATCTTCTTCAAGTCCCCTGACATCGGCTAAAGTGGAATCCGGTGAGGATGAGTGGAGATTGAAGATAGGAGACACTCTCACAAAACAGCAGAGATGGGAGGCTCGGAGGGTAGTGCAGCAGAATCCAGATATATTCTCAGACCTGCTAGGCAGAACGTCTGTAATCAGACACGATATTGTCACTGAGCCTCATGTAAAGGTACACATGAAACCATACCGGGTATCAGAGGCTCGGAGGCAGACTATCGCAGAAAAAGTGAAAAAAATGCTTCAACTAGGGGTTATTGAAAAATTCAGGAGTGAGTGGGCCAGCCCGATTGTGCTAGTCCGAAAGCCTGATGGATCGTTACATTTTTGTAACGACATCCGGAGATTGAATGAAGTGTCCGAGTTTGACCTTTATCCAATGCCCAGGGTGGACGAGCTGATTGAGAGACTGGGCCAGGCACAGTGTTTCACGACGCTCGATCTGACCAAGGGTTATTGGTAGGTGTTGCTGGCAGTCAGCAAAAGAAAAGACTGATTTTGTCATGCCAGATGGGCTCTATCATTATGTTGTCTTGCCTTTTGGGTTAGATGGAGCTTCAGCTACTTTTTAGAGGCTGATGGACATAGTGTTAGAACCTCATCAAAAATATGCATCTGGATGTCATCATTATATATAGTGCTGGTTGGCCTACTCACTTGGCTTAAGTTCAAGCAGTGGTGGATTCGCTCAAAACTGCGGTTTGAAAGTGAACCCAAAAAAATGTGCATTAGGACTCAAAGAAGCCCACTATTTGAGATACGTGATAGGCCACAGAGTTATTAAGCCACAGATTAATAAAATCAAGGCTATTCAAAACTGGCCCTGACCCCTTACCATGAAGCAGGTAAGGGCTTTCCTCAGCATCATGGGTTATTATAGACGCTTCATTTCCAATTTTGTTGGGTTGTCTGCTCCATTGATGGATCTATTAAAAGGAAAGATGTCCGTAATGGTTAGCTGGAACCCTCAGGCAGAGGGTTCAGTCCTTCCCGGCACTGAAGGTGGTCCGATGCGAACAGCCTGTTCTCACCAATCTGGAGGAGATTTTACAGGTAAGAATAGAAATAAATTTAGGAGAAGAATAATAAACAGACAATAAGATGTACTAGTAATTGTGTTCTATTAATGTTTATTTAAGAAAATTGGGACCTCCCCTATCTTTATATATATGTGCAGTGCCTACAAGTAGTATTCAACCCCCTGCAGATTTAGGTGGTTGACACATGCAGAACTAACTTGGCATTGTGACATTTGGACTGTAGATCAGCCAGGAAGTGGGAAATGCACTGCAGCCAAAAAGAATTTTTAATTTTTTTTAATTTTTTTTTTTAAAGCGTTAAAAGTTAATTCAGAGGGTCATTTATTATTCAACCCCTCAAACCACCAGCATTCTGTTTGGTCCCACTAAAGTATTAAGAAGTAGTTCAGGCACAAAGAACAATGAGCTTCACATGTGTGGATTAATTATCTCTTTTGCCAGCCTTTTCTGACTATTTAAGACCCTCCCCAAACTTGTGAACAGCACTCATACATGGTCAACATGGGAAAGACAAAGGAGCATTCCAAGGCCATCAGAGACAAGATCGTGGAGGGTCACAAGGCTGGCAAGGGGTACAAAACCCTTTCCAAGGAGTTGGGCCTACCTGTCTCCACTGTTGGGAGCATCATCCGGAAGTGGAAGGCTTATGGAACTACTGTTAGCCTTCCACGGCCTAGACAGCCTTTGAAAGTTTCCTCCCGTGCCGAGGTCAGGCTTGTCCGAAGAGTCAAGGCTAACCCAAGGACAACAAGGAAGGAGCTCCGGGAAGATCTCATGGCAGTGGGGACATTGGTTTCAGTCAATACCATAAGTAACATACTGCACCGCAATGGTCTCCGTTCCAGACGAGCCCGTAAGGTACCTTTACTTTCAAAGCGTCATGTCAAGGCTCATCTACAATTTGCTCATGATCACTTGGAGGACTCTGAGACAGACTGGTTCAAGGTTCTATGGTCTGATGAGACCAAGATCGAGATCTTTGGTGCCAACCACACACGTGACGTTTGGAGACTGGATGGCACTGCATACGACCCCAAGAATACCATCCCTACAGTCAAGCATGGTGGTGGCAGCATCATGCTGTGGGGCTGTTTCTCAGCCAAGGGGCCTGGCCATCTGGTCCGCATCCATGGGAAGATGGATAGCACGGCCTACCTGGAGATTTTGGCCAAGAACCTCCGCTCCTCCATCAAGGATCTTAAGATTATTATTATTATTATTATTATTTATTTATTTATATAGCGCCATTAGGTTCCATGGCGCTTTACATGAGGTTGAGGGAGACAAGAACAAGTACACTAAATCTAGGCGATCAGGACGTACAGGTACAGGAGGGGCAGGGACGTAATTTCATCTTCCAACAAGACAACGACCCAAAGCACACAGCCAAGAAAACCAAGGCCTGGTTCAAGAGGGAAAAAATCAAGGTGATGGAGTGGCCTAGTCAGTCTCCTGACCTTAACCCAATTGAAAACTTGTGGAAGGAGCTCAAGATTAAAGTCCACATGAGACACCCAAAGAACCTAGATAACTTGGAGAAGATCTGCATGGAGAAGTGGGCCAAGATAACTCCAGAGACCTGTGCCGGCCTGATCAGGTTTTATAAAAGACGATTATTAGCTGTAATTGCAAACAAGGGTTATTCCACAAAATATTAAACCTAGGGGTTGAATAATAATTGACCCACACTTTTATGTTTAAAATTTATAAAAATTCAACTGAGCAACATAACTTTTTGGTTTGTAAGATTTATGCTTCTGTTAATAAATCCTACTCTCGTTTGCAGTTTGAAGGCTCTAACTTATTGGCATCTTATCAAACCAGCTAAATCTGCAGGGGGTTGAATACTACTTGTAGGCACTGTATATATTAAAAGATACAACAAAGCCACAGCTAAGTGAGGGCGAGGGTAAGGGAGAGCCGCTCACCTCACATAATATTTCTCCAGGCTCCCAGGCTCTCGGTTAAGTGGCTGGCACCACTGCTGAAGATCATGAATTTAAAGGATCCGGAGCCACTTGTCCATAATAAGAGGTTGACTTTATTCAAAAATTAAAATCATAATAACCTCATATTGTCTCTGAAGAACAATATCTTTCGTTGTAAGAAAAATTATATTAATTTTTATATATATATATATATATATATATATATATATATATATATATATATATATATATATATATATATATATATATATATATATATATAGCAAAAGGTTATTTGAAGCATAAATTCATTTTATGGAACTATTAAAGCTAAAAATATCCCATTACTCCTCCTTGAATATCGAGGTAAAATATGATGAACTAGCTGTGAGCCCGATTCTAAAGAATCGGGTAGTCTAGAATCTATATATAGTTTATTTAGTAATAGTTAGGGGAGTGCGGTGAAATTAATTGTGTGTATACAGGCGGCTCAGTGGGTAGCAGAGTATACGGTGGCTCAGTGGTCAGCAGTGAGTGCGGCGGCTCAGTGGTCAGCAGTGAGTGCGGCGGCTCAGTGGTCAGCAGTGAGTGCGGCGGCTCAGTGGTCAGCAGTGAGTGCGGCGGCTCTGTGGTCAGCAGTGAGTGCGGCGGCTCTGTGGTCAGCAGTGAGTGCGGCGGCTCTGTGGTCAGCAGTGAGTGCGGCGGCTCTGTGGTCAGCAGTGAGTGCGGCGGCTCTGTGGTCAGCAGTGAGTGCGGCGGCTCTGTGGTCAGCGCAGGACGGGGGCTCTGTGGTCAGCGCAGGACGGGGGCTCTGTGGTCAGCGCAGGACGGGGGCTCTGTGGTCAGCGCAGGACGGGGGCTCTGTGGTCAGCGCAGGACGGGGGCTCTGTGGTCAGCGCAGGACGGGGGCTCTGTGGTCAGCGCAGGACGGGGGCTCTGTGGTCAGCGCAGGACGGGGGCTCTGTGGTCAGCGCAGGACGGGGGCTCTGTGGTCAGCGCAGGACGGGGGCTCTGTGGTCAGCGCAGGACGGGGGCTCTGTGGTCAGCACAGGACGGGGGCTCTGTGGTCAGCGCAGGACGGGGGCTCTGTGGTCAGCGCAGGACGGGGGCTCTGTGGTCAGCACAGGACGGGGGCTCTGTGGTCAGCACAGGACGGGGGCTCTGTGGTCAGCGCAGGACGGGGGCTCTGTGCAGGACGGCGGCTCTGTGGTCAGCGCAGGACGGGGGCTCTGTGGTCAGCGCAAGATGGGGGCTCTGTGGTCAGCGCAAGATGGGGGCTCTGTGGTCAGCGCAAGATGGGGGCTCTGTGGTCAGCGCAGGACGGGGGCTCTGTGCAGGACGGCGGCTCTGTGGTCAGCGCAGGACGGCGGCTCTGTGGTCAGCGCAGGACGGCGGCTCTGTGGTCAGCGCAGGACGGCGGCTCTGTGGTCAGCGCAGGACGGCGGCTCTGTGGTCAGCGCAGGACGGCGGCTCTGTGGTCAGCGCAGGACGGCGGCTCTGTGGTCAGCGCAGGACGGCGGCTCTGTGGTCAGCGCAGGACGGCGGCTCTGTGGTCAGCGCAGGACGGGGGCTCTGTGGTCAGCGCAGGACGGCGGCTCTGTGCAGGACGGCGGCTCTGTGGTCAGCGCAGGACGGCGGCTCTGTGGTCAGCGCAGGACGGCGGCTCTGTGGTCAGCGCAGGACGGCGGCTCTGTGGTCAGCGCAGGACGGCGGCTCTGTGGTCAGCGCAGGACGGCGGCTCTGTGGTCAGCGCAGGACGGCGGCTCTGTGGTCAGCGCAGGACGGCGGCTCTGTGGTCAGCGCAGGACGGCGGCTCTGTGGTCAGCGCAGGACGGCGGCTCTGTGGTCAGCGCAGGACGGCGGCTCTGTGCAGGACGGCGGCTCTGTGGTCAGCGCAGGACGGGGGCTCTGTGCTCAGCGCAGGCTAGGTGGGCGGAGCCACGCCGGGAGTGCCGCGAGGTGGGCGGAGCGACGCCGGGGAGGTGGGCGGAGCCACGCCGGGAGCCGTGTAACGGGATGGCGGCGGGGTAAGTATACTGGAGTGTGTGTGTGTGTGAGTGTGTGAGTGTGTGAGTGTGTGTAGTGTGTGAGTGTGTGAGTGTGTGAGTGTGATGTGGTTGGGATGGTGTGTGTGTGTTTGGGAGGACTGTAGTGAGAGGCTGTGTGTGTGTGTGTTTGATGCGACAGTAGTGAGGGGGGCGAGCGGAACGTTGAAACGCCGGTGCCTGTAGCTGCACGGAAAGTTCCGCGCGGCTACCCCGCACTGTGACGTCAGCAGCATGGTCGGAGGCCGTCACGGAAGTAACCCTTCGGGTTCTCCGAAGTGGCCTTCGGCTTTTATATAATAGATGGATTATTTATTTGTATGTATATATACATGTATATGTTCATGGTAGTATGTATATATACAGTATGTATGTGGGTGAGGGATATGTGTATGTGTGTATATATATATATATATATCTCCCCGATTACATTTAAAACAAAAGTGCAATACATATTATAATGAAGGAGTATAATGGATTGAGAATGTAAACCCTTTGCTCTCCAGACCCTACAGCTAATGGGTGTAACTTACCTGGATTAATTGGAGGAAACACCTGATTAGCTCATTGAAACACCAGACCAGGAGATTTCTGTATTTATACTGCATATCTTTTATTGTACCTATACCTGAAGAAGGCTATTTTTAAATGTTTTAGCCGAAATGCGTTAAGTTTTGTTAATTCATTCTGAAGTTATAAAGTGACTTCTCTTCCATCCTGGGAGCGCTCGTGGTTCAAACCGGATGTTTTTCCTCTGATTATTAGCAGGGGACAAGATGGAAGACAAACAAAAGAACTGAAGGCTCCCTCAGCCATCCAAGCTAAAACTGCCTCTACTTCTTCTGGCTTCACCAATTATACAGTGATACTCGAACCCAAGAAATTGCACAGAATGTCCTGCGGCCTGCTTACACCAGAGGAAGGTTTGTCATTTGGTCACATAGTAGGCAGAGATTGAACATCTCCTCTCCCTGCAGCAGCCCAACTACCATCAGCATTGCCACAGCCCTGTCCCCTATTTGAATATTCTCTTCATTTCTTACACCACACAAAAGTGGAAAATATTACACAACTGGGATAAAGAGAGAAATATTGACCAGCAGATTAAATGATTAGATCAGCAGACTGTATCAAACAGGGTAAAATTAAATACGTAGCGCAGCAGACTAGCCAATCACAGTAATGCCAGGAGCCAACATGGCTATGGCATTAACATGTATGGCAGGCAATCCATGCATGTTGATTGGCTGTCTAATACCAGCAAAGCATGCAGGGTGTGCACCAAAGCAAGGCACATGAGCACTGATGGTACTCGATTGAGTAACGAGCATGCCCAAGTCCCCTTGTGCTCAATCGAGTATTGACGTGGTGAGCACACTAGATCATCACTTGTCACGCTTGGACAAAGGGGAATGTCCAACTACCATGCATAACAGTCATGCATAGACCACCGATGTCCAGCGCACAACACAAAACAACAGATGGGGAGACACTGGGGAATAAATACAACAGGGGGCCCTGCTCATAGGGAGCGGTGAAGAGGTGACCTCCTGCACTCACCTGCAGCTGTGCCCTGATCTCCCTAACATCCCTATATGGGTTCTTTCACCCTGTCACCGGGCAGGATACCTAGTCCCTCGCTGGCCCCGATGGTAGCCCTCTATAGGGAATGGCTGGCAGGAACACTAGTCCCAACCACTGCAATAAAGAAGACAGGAGGGAGACAGACAGAGAAACAACAAGGCAACTTCACGCTTGTTGCTTCGCTCCTTGGCAGCAGATGGTTTAGCAGTAGTTAGCTGTCCACAAAACCTCCTTCACCTTAAGAAGTTTGGCAAGGAATGCGTTCAATCACCAGCAAAGCATGTGACCATATAAAGGGGATGGGTGTAATCACAGAATAGCTACACCTGGACAAGAATTAGTTAGCTTGCTAGCAGCAGAGACTGACATTAACTACACAACTGCCAGGGAAAGAAACACATGAGACAGAGGTCCAAAACTGTCACAAGCCTCCAATGTGAGAGACACCATCGTGACATCACTACTTGAGATGTAACTTCTGAACTCTGGCCAGTCAAGGGCTGCAGTCACAAGATGGCGCTGTGGGACCGGGTGACATCAGTAAAAGGTGACAATGTCAGGGGTGAGTATAAGACAGGAGGCCGGGATCTTAGATTAAACTCCATACTCCAGTGGGGGAAAAAAGCTCCGCTTTACAATTGCTTTAGGGTAAGTGCACACTGGCTGGGTTGTCGGCGGTTTACCTGTGTAAACCGCCGTTTTGTTTACATTAGTTTTATGTTAATTTATGTTAATCCAAACCGGCGTTTGGATTAACATTAAAACTAATGTAAACAGCCCAAGGCTGTGCACACACCGGCGGTTACCCAGCGTCATCCGTTGCTAACCCGCAGGTTTCCCAGCGGGTTAGCAAAGAATGACCATGTTCTAAAAACCGGCGGTTCTGCAGCGGCTGCAAGCAGAATCATGTGCTGCTTCCAGCCGCTGCAGAATCGCCGCCGAGAACCCGCTGTGCAACCGCCCGGATACCGCCCGCACATACCCGCCAGGAAGCCGGTGGACGGCGCTGGAGCTTCCTGGCGGGTCCCGCCCAGCCGCCACCGACCAACCCGCCGGGTAATGTGAACTTACCCTTAAACTGCTTAATAAATAATGGGTTTGTGCTGGTTAAGACAACTGCAGGGTTTGAAGTATTTCTTTCTGCTGTTAAAGTCTGTAGTGTTAGTAAATATTACGATTTTGATATAAATACCATTCTGCATAAATAAATGAGATATAAATGTGCATGCATATTCAATACTCTGCTTCAAAAAGAAAATCAAAGAGATCCTGGGCCGTTTACCGTAACGATTTCAGCGGCTTCTTTATCGCCTCATTTATATTAGTTACTAGCTGTGAGCCCGATGCAAATGCATCGGGTGTCTAGAATATTTTTAAATTTTTTTTAACATTTTCAAATAATCCCCATAGAAAGTATAGGGGGACTTGCGGCAGGTGCGGCAAGTGCGGTTTTGCACTTGCGGCAGGTGCAGCCGCGAAATAAACCACGGCTGACCGCGGTTTTTTTCACGGCCGCACCTGCCGCAAGTGCAAAACCGCACTTGCCGCACCTGCCGCAATTTTGGTGGACATATGGTATGCGGACATATGGGGGTGTGTGGTGACAGCGGGGGGGGGGGTGTGTGTGTGGACATCGGGGAGTGTGGTTACAGGAGAGGCTTTGGAGCACTGTGTCAGCATGTGCTGACAGCAGCGGCTCCGGAGCGGGATCGGAGCAGGGGTGTGTGGACATATGGGGGGGGTGAGGACATATGGGGCGGGGTGTGGTGACAGGGGTTGGGGGTGTGTGCTGACAGCGGCGAGGGGTCGCAATGCCCGCTACGCGGGCAATGCTTCGCACATGGTGACGTCACAGAGTGACAAAGGCACGGTCTTTTGCAGGGTCCGACACGGCAGTGCCTACGGCAATTATATAGTAGATAGAATACATACAGCAGTACCGGTGTGCAGCGGTGCCAGTGTGCAGCAGTGCGGGAGTCCAGGAAGAGACAGCAGGCGGGTGCAGTCAGGGGGGCTGGGGGACAGTGGCCGGGTGCGTTCAGGAGCAAGCCGGGGAACAGCGGGCAGAAGGGGGCTGGTGGAATAACAGCCATGTGCGGGCAGGAGGAGGCTGAGGAAGAGCGGCCAGGTGCGTGCAGGAGGGGGCCGGGGGACAGTGGCCGGATGCGGGCAGGAGGGAGGCAGGGAGACAGTGATCGGGTGCGGCAGGAGGGGGTCAGGGGGACAGCGGCCATGTGCGGGCAGGAGGGGTCCGGGGAACAGCGGGCAGAAGGGGGCAGGGGAACAACGGCCATGTGTGGGCAGGAGGTGGCCGAGGAAGAGCGGCCGGGTGCGTGCAGGAGGGGGTCGGGGAACAGCGGCCGGGTGCGGGCAGTAGGGGCGGGGGGGGGCCTTCCTGGCCGCACCCGGCCGCTGTCCCCCGGCCCTCTCCTGCCCGCAGCACTGTGCTTAGCAGAGTTTACAGCAACTCAGTGGTTAGCAGACTTTATGCGGCTCAGTGGTTAGCAGAGTATACGGCGGCTGAGTGGTTAGCAGAGTATACAGGGTCTCAGTGGTTAGCACAGTATACGCTGGCTCAATAGTTAGCACTGTAAACTGAGCCTCAGTGGTTAGCACTCTATGGTGGCTAAGTGGTTGGCACTGTATATGATGGCTCAATAATTAGAGCAGTAATGTGACTCAGTGGTTAGCACTGTATACGGTGACTCGGTGATTAGCACTGTATGGTGCCTCAGTGGTTGGCACTGTATATGGTGGCTCAGTGGTTAGCACTGTATGCTGGCTCAGTGGTTAGCACTGTACAGTGGCTCAGTGGTTAGCACTGTACAGTGGCTCAGTGGTTAGCACTGTACGGTGGCTCAGTGGTTAGCACTGTATGGTGGATCAATGTTTAGCACTGCACGGTGGCTCAGTAGTTAGGACAGTATTGTCACGCTGGGAGTGGGGAAGACACCCAGCGTAGGATAACGACGGGGGGGGGGGAAATCAGGAGTCCCTAATGCTAAGGGCACAAGAAGGAGAGGGTGACCCCTAGACTTCCTAGAGCTGACCCTGTCTGCCCTAACGTCCCTATACAGTCTCCTCAACTGTCGCCGACCACGAACCTCGTCCCTCTCTGATCCTAGATCTATCCTATCTAAGGATCAGATGGAGAGGTTCACTAGACCCCTCCACTATCAACTAAAGACAAACACCAGGGAAGACAGACATTTGGGAAAAGGAAACACTTATCTGACAGCAGAACACAGCAACCTCCACCATCTCAGCTTCTGCTGGAGCAAGGATAAAGTGTGCACAAGGAACTATCACCTGCACCGAGGAAGGGTAATGAACCTCCTTATAAAGGTGGAAGGAGTCTGCTGGGTCCTAGTGACCTACAACATTGGTGGATAAAACCAGACCGAGCGCAAGACCTCCACAGCCGTCTCCCCATAATAGAGAGATCTCATCACACCTTCTCTCCATCAACACAGAAGGTAAATGCCCCTGAAAGAGACGGACCATCCTCCACCATTATGGCTGATGGGCCAAACGCTGGGATCGTCTGCGCGTGGCCTCCACCCTGTCATCCGTGCCACCCGTGACAAGTATGGTGGCTCAGTGGTTAGCATTGTACGGTGGCTTAGTGGTTAGCACAGTATGGTGGTTCAGTGGTTAGCACAGCGCGGTGGCTTAGTGTTTAGCAAAGTATGGGTGACTCAGTGGTTAGCACAGTATACGGCCGCTCAGTGGTTAGCACTATATGGAGGCAGAGTGCTTAACTTTGTATGGAGGCTCATTGGTTAGCACAGTATGGTGGGTCAGTGGTTAGCACTGTATAAGGTGGCTCAGTGGTTAGCACTGTATAAGGTGGCTGAGTGATTAGCACTGTATGGTGGCTGAGTGTTTAACATTGTATACGGTGAGTCAGTGGTTAGCACTTTATGGTGGCTCAGTGGTTAGCACTGTACGGTGGCTCAGTGGTTAGCACTGTACGGTGGCTCAGTGGTTAACACTGTACGGTGGCTCAGTGGTTAACACTGTATGGTGGCTCAGTAGTTAGCACTTTATGGTGGCTCAGTGGTTAGCACTGTACGGTGGCTCAGTGGTTAGCACTGTACGGTGGCTCAGTGGTTAGCACTGTACGGTGGCTCAATGTTTAGCACTGTATATGGTGGCTCAGTGGTTAGCACTGTATATGGTGGCTCAGTGGTTAGCACTGTACGGTGGCTCAGTGGTCAGCACTGTACGGTGGCTCAGTGGTAAGCACTGTACGGTGGCTCAGTGGTCAGCACTGTACGGTGGCTCAGTGGTCAGCACTGTACGGTGGCTCAGTGGTCAGCACTGCACGGTGGCTCAGTGGTCAGCACTGTACAGTGGCTCAGTGGTTAGCAGTGTGTATGGTGGCTCAGTGGTTAGCACTGTATATGGTGGCTCAGTGGTCAGCACTCTACGGTGGCTCAGTGGTCAGCACTATACGGTGGCTCAGTGGTCAGCACTGTACGGTGGCTCAGTGGTCAGCACTGTACGGTGGTTCAGTGGTCAGCACTGTACGGTGGCTCAGTGGTCAGCACTGCACGGTGGCTCAGTGGTCAGCACTGTTTGGTGGCTCAGTGGTCAGCGGAGGGCAGAGTGGTCAGCAGAGGACGGAGGGCAGAGTGGTGAGCAGAGGACGGAGGGCAGAGTTTATCAGCGGAGGACGGAAGGCAGAGTGGTCAGCAGAGAACGGGGGGGGGGCAGAGTGGTCAGCGGAGGCCGAAGGGGGGGCAGAGTGGTCAGCGAAGGTCGGGGGGCAGAGTGATCAGCGGAGGCTTGGGGGCAGAATGGTCAGCGGAGGGTGGGGGGGCAGAGTGGTCAGTGGAAGGAAGGGGGGCAGAGTGGTCAGTGGAAGGAAGGAGGGGCAGAGTGGTCAGTGGCGGCCAGGGGGGCAGAGTGGTCAGCGGAGATCAAGGGGGACAGAGTGGTCAGCAGAGGCGGGGGGGGCAGAGTGGTCAGTGGAGGCCGGGGGGGGGCAGAGTGGCGGCGAAATAATTACTTCCATCGCCATCTTGCATGTCGCCACTGTGAACAGGACGAAACCAAGATGGAGGCCGGGAACTCTCGTGATACTTCCCGGCCGCCATCTTGGTTTCAATATGTACGGGGCGGCGACATAGAAGATAGCGGGCGGAAGATGGAGGACTGAGGAACGTGCAGGAAGACGGAGGCGGGTGCGATCTGGTGGTAAGTATGATAGAGGCACAGAGGCATCCGGCAACGGCTCGCAATGGCCTCGCGGCCATTGCTTGCGCATTGCTACGGCTCGCAATGGCCGCTACGCGGCCACTGCTTCGTGTGTGGCGTGGCTGCCTTGCGGCAGCCACGTCCACGACAACGGAAGTTGACCCGAAAATGCCGGAAGTGCGCTAAGGCAATTATAAATTAGATTTATAGTGGCTCAGTAGTTAGCACTGTACGGTGGCTCAGTGGTTAGCACTGTACGGTGGCTCAGTGGTTAGCACTGTACGGTGGCTCAATGGTTAGCACGGTATATGGTGGCTCAGTGGTTAGCACTGTATATGGTGGCTCAGTGGTTAGCACTGTATGGTGGCTCAGTGGTCAGCACTGTATGGTGGCTCAGTGGTCAGCACTGCACGGTGGCTCAGTGGTCAGCACTGTACAGTGGCTCAGTGGTTAGCACTGTATATGGTGGCTCAGTGGTTAGCACTGTATATGGTGGATCAGTGGTCAGCACTCTACAGTGGCTCAGTGGTCATCACTGTACGGTGGCTCAGTGGTCAGCACTGTACAGTGGCTCAGTGGTTAGCACTGTATATGGTGGCTCAGTGGTTAGCACGGTATATGGTGGCTCAGTAGTCAGCACTGTATATGGTGGCTCAGTGGTCAGCACTGTACGGTGGCTCAGTGGTCAGCACTGTACGGTGGCTCAGTGGTCAGCACTGCACGGTGGCTCAGTGGTCAGCACTGTACAGTGGCTCAGTGGTTAGCACTGTATATGGTGGCTCAGTGGTTAGCACTGTATATGGTGGATCAGTGGTCAGCACTCTACGGTGGCTCAGTGGTTAGCACTGTACGGTGGCTCAGTGGTTAGCACTGTATATGGTGGCTCAGTGGTTAGCACTGTATATGGTGGCTCAGTGGTTAGCACTGTACGGTGGCTCAGTGGTTAGCACTGTATATGGTGGCTCAGTGATTAGCACTGTATATGGTGGCTCAGTGGTGAGCACTGTACGGTGGCTCAGTGGTCAGCACTGTACGGTGGCTCAGTGGTCAGCACTGTACGGTGGCTCAGTGGTCAGCACTGTACGGTGGCTCAGTGGTCAGCACTGTACGGTGGCTCAGTGGTCAGCACTGTACGGTGGCTCAGTGGTCAGCACTGCACGGTGGATCAGTGGTCAGCACTGTACAGTGGCTCAGTGGTCAGCGGAGGACGGAGGGCAGAGTGGTCAGCGGAGGACGGAGGGCAGAGTTTATCAGCGGAGGACGGAAGGCAGAGTGGTCAGCAGAGAACGGGGGGGGCAGAGTGGTCAGCGTAGGGCCAAGGGGGGGCAGAGTGGTCAGCGAAGGTCGGGGGGCAGGGTGATCAGCGGAGGCTGGGGGGGCAGAGTGGTCAGCGGAGGGCAGTTGGGGGCAGAGTGGTCAGCTGAGGGTGGGGGGGCAGAGTGGTCAGTGGAGGGAAGGGGGGGCAGAGTGGTCAGTGTAGGGAAGGGAGGGCAGAGTGGTCAGCGGCGGCCAGGGGGGCAAAGTGGTCAGCAGAGATCAAGGGGGACAGAGTGGTCAGCAGAGGCCGGGGGCAGAGTGGTCAGTGGAGGCCGGGGGGGGTAGAGTGGCGGCGAAATACTTACTTCCATCGCCATCTTGCATGTTGCCACTGTGAACAGGGCGAAACCAAGATGGCGGCCGGGAACTCTCGTGATACTTCCCGGCCGCCATCTTGGTTTCAATATGTGCGGGGCGGCGACATAGAAGATAGCGGGCGGAAGACGGAGGCGGGTGCGATCTGGTGGTAAGTATGACGGGGCACAGGGGCACAGGGGCACAGGCTCCGGATCACTGTGTCAGCATATGCTGACAGCAGCTGCTCCGGAACGGGGGCACAGGGGCACAGGCTCCGGAGCACTGTGTCAGCATGTGCTGACAGCAGCTGCTCCGGAGCGGGGGCACAGGGGCACAGGCTCCAGGGCACTGTGTCAGCATGTGCTGACAGCAGCTGCTCCAGAGCGGGGGCACAGGGGCACAGGCTCCGGAGCACTGTGTCAGCATGTGCTGACAGCAGCTGCTCCGGAGCGGGATCACAGGGGCACAGGGGCACAGGCTCCGGAGCACTGTGTCAGCATGTGCTGACAGCAGCTGCTCCGGAGCGGGATCACAGGGGCACAGGGGCACAGGCTCCGGAGCACTGTGCCAGCATGTGCTGACAGCAGCTGCTCCGGAGTGGGATGACAGCGGCGAGGGGTCGCAATGCCCACTATGCGGGCAATGCCTCGCACGTGGTGACGTCACATAGTGACAAAGCCACGGCGTGCCGGGGTCCGACACAAACGTGCCTACGGCAATTATAGAGTAGATATCGACTTAGCTCATTTTGCCTTTGGAGACACATTCTGCAGTCACATTTCTGTCACATGTTCTTGGTAAATGCAGATGTTGTTCCTTTTTCTTCCATTATAAATAGTATTTTATAAAGAAATGATTATAGCCATAAAACTCAATCTAGTTTGGGGTCCTCATATGCAGGGGGTGTATCCCCATCGAATGCAGAGAGGATTGTAGACGGACAGACTTCCTCCGATAGATTCGGCCTCAGACCTGAAATTTAAATGTTGAGCCCCAGGGCGTAGGGTACTCGGGTAACAGGCGGCAGAGGGTTAACTTTGTCACGGGGAATGACGGCCGCACCTGATCCCGTGTCCTGGGTGACACTTCAAAAGGGGAATTTATATACAGGGAAGTATGTACAAGTTTATGGTTGTCGTGACGCCACCTGCAGTACCTGGTGAGATGTCACCAGCGCCAATACAGTCCTCCGGAGGTCGGTGGTATTGCGGCTGAGATGTTGTAGTCCTCCGCAGGCAGGACTGGGACCTCCAGGACAGCGTAGTGAGGGTGAGCAGGTTGTAGTGGAGCTCAGATTGTGTAGGGAGAGTTGGAATAGTCTACAGGGATTCTGGAAGTAGAAAGGAGGAATGCACACACGCAGGAAACTCTCTTTTACCTTTTACTGATGTCTTGCAGGTAAATATGTCCAGGGCACCGACGGGTGACAGGGTTGCACAGCAAGTGGGTATAAGGCCTCCTCTGCTCTGTGTAGTTTCTAAAGCACAGCCTGCTGTAGCCTGACTTGCCTCCACTCTCTTCCTTTTCCTGTCTCTCTCTCCTCCTGTGCAGTCTCCGGGATGACCCTCTCTGGACACTGCAACTGGCCTGCTGTGCCTGGCTCCCTCTCTTGACCCACCTTGGAGACTGGATAGCTGAAGCTTCCACAGTGCGACGGGGTTTTCTGTGGGCCTATAGTCCCCCACAGGTGCGGATCCCCAATATCCGGCGTTTCTCCTGAGACAAATTCTCTCAAGTTCCTTGCTCCCTTCTCTGTTCTGGGGTCCCTGCCTTCAGTCCCACTTAGGCTTGTGGGACACCGAAAGACCACTCCGGGTCACTGGCTCGGGCCTGAACGCAGCACGGACCACCAGGACTTTCTTGCAGCTCTTCTAGCGTCTGCACACACTTTGACTAGCTCCTCTGACTCACCGCCGGCCCGTGGACTCCGGTTTAGACAGGCTGATGCTTCCTTCCTCCTTGTCACGGGTGGACCGCGCCTGCCGGTAGTGGGGCCCGGTTGAGTGCAGATCAAAAGTTGTAGACGTCTTGTCGGAACAGATTAAGGGGTTAATTTATTCGTGACGCCACCTATGAGTAGTTCGGTAAGGGCTACCGACGCTGCGGAACCTCCGGGGGATGGATAGCAGCAAGATGGAACGCTCCCCACAGGCTGAGCGGTGATCCCCGGAGGCTTGAGCTGCTCAAGATGTTGTGCGGCAGCTGCGGTTACCTTGTAGTGCAGACGGACAGTTCATAAGGAAGCACGGACACAGAAAGTCTCTGCAACAGGTCTTTACTGTAACCAGCAGGCAGTACATGGCATACAGTTAACGGGTAGTGGACCGGGTGGACTCAGCAGTGATGGTGTCCCTTAGAGATCCGCAGTGATTCTCCATTCTAGCTAAGTGGTTGCCAGTGTCGCCCAGGAATACCAGGTCGGGTACGGGGAGGCTGCTTCAATCCCTATCCAAGTTATACGTTATGGATGTTCTGGGGAGCCTTGGATCCCTCGGTGGGTACACCGCTGGTTAGACGACTGGAATTTGGCTGGTGGTGGGGTGCTCCTGTAAAGCTGCTCCTCCACGCTTCTGGTTCGCGTAGCAGAGGTGAACTGCTGCCAGCTTCGGTACCAGTGAACCGGCTGTAAGGTTTTGGGCACGGGAGTCTTTTGGAACCCGTGGTTAGTGATGCCCGATTCCGGTTCTTGAGGCCTCAGGTGCTAACACCCGACCGGTGACGGCCCGGGGGCTGCACGAGGTGCAGAGCCCCCGCTCCTCTCCAAGTTCAAGTTCTCTCTTCCCTCTTCTCCAGACAGACTAATCTAAGTGACTGTACTTCCTACACACTTCCCTAGCACTCCGCCCACCAGGACCCTTGGTTGGCCCTCTGTTCTAGGTGATGCATGCAGGGTTGGATCTCGAAGTTAACCAGATCACTGCCGTGTCAGAGGATATTGCGGCTGCATTTATGGCTGCAATACTCTCTTGTGACGCACTCGTTGCGGGGCGCCACACTCCCCCTTGGTTAAATTCGCTTGTCCCCAAGCGTCACACTACTCTCATTACAGAGGATTTTGTATTTTTATAACATACATAAAACACACTTTTTTTTAAAGAAAAACAGGTAAAGCGATGCTTTGATGAAATAAGCAAAGTAAACAGGTAACACACTTTATGCGGACCCAGCGGGCGGTCGGCTGTCCTTATATCAAAAGTTCAGGCTGTAGCCGCAAGATCACACAGTCAGTGGTTAAACAGGAACAGAGTTATTGAGTGAGTCCAAGCTTTTTGAGTCACTGGCGCAGGGAACGATGGCGCACCCGAATAGCGAACCACCCATCTGGACAAGCATAGCGTTCGTAGGTGATAATATCGCCCCGGTATAGGTCGCGATCGGGATGTCCTCTAGGCAAGTGTGATTCGACTTCCCGGCGCCCCACAAACACCTCCTCATTCAAACCCACCTCCCAAGCGAACCCCCACCCGGTATGTAAGTTAAAGGTGGAAATTCTACCTTCGCGGCGGAGTTAATCAGGCAGCGGCGGTTGGCGGCGAGCCTCAGCACGGGCCTGCATGTTGGCGCGTTCACGGGCTTGCCACTCCTCTCGTCGTCGCTGGCGTACATCTCCGTCGTTACGGCTCGGGGTGTAAAGATGAACGGTGGAGCTGGTGGTTTGGCAGGAAACTTGAGCTTGGCGGGCAGTCTGGACAGGCACCCGGTGGGATGGCACAGGGGAAGGTGTCGGCGTTGCACCCGACCAGTGTACCCGAGTTGTATGTCCGGTAGGAAGTTCCTCGGTGTCTCCCCAAGCGAACCCGGTGTCGAGATCCTCAGGGATGCTGCGGGTCTCGTCGTCATCGTCCTCGACCACTTCCTCGATGACCACATCAGGCTGCTCGATGATTGGAGATGCTGGAGTAGGTCCCTCTGTACAACAGGGCGGTGGTGCTACGGATCCTTCCTCGGGGACGTCCTGCAGGGCTTCCTGGCTGCCTGCCTCTTCATCTGTTTCTGCAGGTAGAGGTGTCTCAATCCCGGTTACCAGGTAGGCCTCGGCAATTGCAAGAGAGGTCTCCGGTACGGGGATGAAACAGGCAACAGTCTCTTGGATAGTGCAACTGTTGACGGGTTCCTCAAGGGGAACCTGGTAGATGTCAAGTTCTTCGGTGGAGCGTATTGGAAGCTCCGGCTCAGGAACGGGGTCGGCTGCGGTTTCAATCGCTGGAACGAGCTGAACTGTGGCCTCCACTGGAATGATGCAGTCTATGGGCTCCGGTGACGAAGCAGGACAGGTGGTGGGCGATGGTGAGGCGGTTGAGAAGCTGGCGACGTCATCTGGGCCGGGAGTAGCTGTACCCGGTCGGCTCTGCTGCATCGCATGATGGAGTCTTCTGCCTAGGGTTGCGCTCCAGCTGCGAATCGTCCATTCCACAGTCTCAAGTAACTGCACCCGGAGGTCTTGTAGAGCCTCTAGCCAAAAGTCGGGCTGCCGTCAATGGTAAGGGCAGGACCCGGACCCGGATGGCCTATGGCTGCTCTGGCCTCCGCCTCGACCTCCCGCATTAGGTCTTGGAGTCTTATGCTGTCCATTCTCTTCTTCGGAGGGAACCACACCCGTTCAACCGGTAACCGTTCTGGTAGAGAGCTGGTGAAGAAAGGTCTGTCACTTCCATTTCCTGTGGGCTTTTGTAGTCCAATTGTGGGAAAAAAGTCTGTTGGGTCCGCCCCCATGGTTGATTCGAGCAATCAGGGCGGACAAAGAGTTTGGCGCCTTTGCCTTTAGCCCTCCCACGATGAGGGGCGGTGGCTCACCCCTGGGCTTGCACGTGGTGGATCCTCATGGCGGGAACGCCATCTTGGGTGCCATCTTGGCCCAATGGTGAAAAGGCGGGAAAGTTCTTTTAGGGACGAACAAAGTCCAAATTGTAGACAATAAAGTCTTATTAAGCACATAATACCCGTTAGGGAACGGGCCTGCTCGTATCCTGTTCGTGACGCCATTTTCTGACTCACCGCCGGCCCGTGGACTCCGGTTTAGACAGGCTGATGCTTCCTTCCTCCTGGTCACGGGTGGACCGCGCCTGCCGGTAGTGGGGCCCGGTTGAGTGCAGATCAAAAGTTGTAGACGTCTTGTCGGAACAGATTAAGGGGTTAATTTATTCGTGACGCCACCTATGAGTAGTTCGGTAAGGGCTACCGACGCTGCGGAACCTCCGGGGGATGGATAGCAGCAGGATGGAACGCTCCCCACAGGCTGAGCGGTGATCCCCGGAGGCTGGAGCTGCTCAAGATGTTGTTGCGGCAGCTGCGGTTACCTTGTAGTGCGGACGGACAGTTCATAAGGAAGCACGGACACAGAAAGTCTCTGCAACGGGTCTTTACTGTAACCAGCAGGCAGTACATGGCATACAGTTAACGGTAGTGGACTGGGTGGACTCAGCAGTGATGGTGTCCCTTAGAGATCCGCAGTGTTCCTCCATTCTAGCTAAGTGGTTGCCAGTGTCGCCCAGGAATACCAGGTCGGGTACTGGGAGGCTGCTTCAATCCCTATCCAAGTTATACGTTATGGATGTTCTGGGGAGCCTTGGATCCCTCGGTGGGTACACCGCTGGTTAGACGACTGGAATTTGGCTGGTGGTGGGGTGCTCCTGTAAAGCTGCTCCTCCACGCTTCTGGTTCGCGTAGCAGAGGTGAACTGCTGCCAGCTTTGGTACCAGTGAACCGGCTGTAAGGTTTTGGGCACGGGAGTCTTTTGCAACCCGTGGTTAGTGATGCCCGATCCCGGTTGTTGAGGCCTCAGGTGCTAACACCCGACCGGTGACGGCCCGGGGGCTGCACGAGGTGCAGAGCCCCCGCTCCTCTCCAAGTTCAAGTTCTCTCTTCCCTCTTCTCCAGACAGACTAATCTAAGTGACTGTACTTCCTACACACTTCCCTAGCACTCCGCCCACCAGGACCCTGGGTTGGCCCTCTGTTCTAGGTGATGCATGCAGGGTTGGATCTTGAAGTTAACCAGATCACTGCTGTGTCAGAGGATATTGCGGCTGCATTTATGGCTGCAATACTCTCTTGTGACGCACTCGTTGCGGGGCGCCACACCTCCCTAGCAGCAGTAAATATTGGGGATCTTGCCTAAGGGCAGCAAGTTGGGCTTCCTCCTACTGTGCCGGGGTGGAAGGTGTTGTATGTAGTAGGTACCTGCTGTGGAAACCCAGCTGCGCATTAGAGAGATCTGTGGTTACCTGCGTGAGCAGGGCGCCACATAAAAACCTTCAGGATTTCTTATGGGATTAAAAACCTCCATCCCATTTGGGGATTTTTCTTCAAATTGTAACACAACTTGACATAATGTGAGACATGTAAAATTACTGTCGGTTGTAACCCCTTCATGACCTCTGATGTACATGTGCGTCATAGGTCGCCACTTACAGTTTGATGCAAGCTCTCACGTTGACCTCACATCCTACCCCCGATATCTCAGCTGATGTCATCTAACAACACCGAGAGAATCAGCGATCCGATCAGCACTGTTTACCCTTTGGATCGTGCTGTCCGTGACTGACAACGTGATCCAAATCACCCAGCAGGGATCACACTGATCATCGTCTGGATAACAGGTCCCGTGAAGCGGATCACAGGACCTACCATTGAAAATAAAATTATTAAAAAATAGAAAAACACACACATTTGGTATTGCCGCATTCAGAAATGCCCAATCTATCAATATATAAAATTAATTAATCTGATCTATAATCTGTATAAAAAGTGTAATGGTCGTCTGACCAGAAGCTGCTGTGGTAAGAGAATTTATTTTCTATTTGTGTCCTTTGCTCACTTGAGATAAACATTTAGTGGATAGGACTTGTGACCTGTGGGGAGCTGTGTAGGGGCTCACAAGCTTACGTGTTTTGGACCAAAAGACAAACCAATACCCCACAATTTGATATAGTTTAAAACTAACTAATTTTCCACAATTTCAGCACTTGTCATTGTGGTTTTTTCTTGCACTCTTTTGTTGCTGTGTGTAGCTGGGCCATATGGGTGCGTTTGTTCCGGCGCAGGTAGCGGTGTTGAATGCCGCAACAGCCCGCCTACAGAGATGGGGGGCTAACGTAAGAGGCTGGGCACACACTGTGCAGGCCTGTGTGAACTGCGCCGTATATGGGGCCCATTGTGTTTGCAGGACAACCAGTGGTCACTCCCTCTGTGTGAATGGAGGTTGTTTAGTGATTGGGGCTGGTGTCTTGCATTCATAATGCCTTCAGTTATAACCTGAGCAAAGCTGCACACAGCACTGAGTGTAATGGTCGTCTGACCAGAATCTGCTGTGGTAAGAGAATTTATTTTCTATTTGTGTCCTTTGCTCACTTGAGATAAAAATTTAGTGGATAGAACTTGTGACCTGTGGGGAGCCGTGTAGGGGCTCACAAGCTTACGTGTTTTGGACCAAAAGACAAACCAATACCCCACAATTTGATACTGTATAAAAAGTCCAAACATGAAAATTACGTTTTTTTGATCACTGCAACATTGCAATAAAATGTAATAACGGGCGATCAAGAAATCACATCTACCCAGAAATGGTATCACTAGAAACATCAGCTCAAGACGCAAAAAATAAGCCGTAACGCATCCCAAGATCCCGAAAAATGAGGACATTACGAGGTGCGGGAAATGTCACCAAAAGTGCAATTCTTTTTCTTTAATAGTTTCGGATACAGCTTCTTTTTCTTTTGAGCTGTGGAGTTAGTTGGGCGGTAACTCCAGACTGCCTTCAGACTTCCTCCAGACTTCCTCCAGACTTCCTCCAGACTTCCTCCAGACTTCCTCCAGGCTGCCTCCAGACTTCCTCCAGACTTCCTCCAGGCTGCCTCCAGACTTCCTCCAGGCTGCCTCCAGACTTCCTCCAGGCTGCCTCCAGACTTCCTCCAGGCTGCCTCCAGACTTCCTCCAGGCTGCCTCCAGACCGCCTCCAGGCTGCCTCCAGGCTGGTTTAGGAAATGACGGTTCAGTTGGAGTGCCGCCGTTTCCTGTTTGTGATTTTTGCTGCACTCTTGGAGACTCGTTTTTACAATTCTGCCCCCCAGGAGTGTCATTTTCTATTTTTCATCTCACTTCTTGACTGAATTTGTTCTGTATAGTGACAACTTGGCTAACTTTGAGTTCATCACGATTTGTCTGTCCTGGTCTGTCTCCCCTGTTTGTCTTCCTCTGACTGGCGGATTCCCAGGTGCTTTGTCTTGTTGAAAGTTTTCTACCTTTTATACAAATCTTACTATTAAGATTACATCTATTAACGTGAACGGTTTAAATTCACCTGCTAAACGTTCTATATTCTGGAGAAACATTTTTAAAGAGAACTCAGATGTGGTCTGGGTTCAAGAAACGCACCTGTTATCAGAAGACAACTGTCGCTTGTTTAACAAACACTACCCTCATCATTTCTTTGCAAATTGTAAATCCAAAAAGGCTTGGGTAGCAATTTTTGTTAAGCAATCTATAAGGTTTGAGTTGTCTGACACTCTTGTTGACCCAGAAGGTAGCTATGTTTTCTTGAACTGTTCTTTGAATTCCGTTCTATATACTATATAATATACTAGCTGTGAGCCCGATGCAAATGCATCGGGATTCTAGAACGTGCATTAATTTGATTATAGTAGTTATAGCTGTTAGCCTGATGCAAATGCATCGGGTATCTAAAATATGTTTGTTTTTTTAAAGATTTTTAAATAATAATCGCATCATCAATAGCAATAATATAAGCCATAGCATTTATATTAGCAGTAATAGCAGTATTAATAGCATTATTAGCAGTATTATGAGCATTAATAACAGTATTAATAGCATTAATATCATTATTATTAGCATTAATAGAATTAATAATAGCATTATTAGCATTAATAATAGCATTAATAACATTATTAATAGCATTAATAGCATTATTATTAGCATTAATAGCATTAATAATAACATTATTAGCATTAATAATAGCATTAATAACATTATTAATAGCATTAATAGCATTATTAATAGAATTAATAGCATTATTATTAGCATTAATAGCATTAATAGCATAATTAATAGCATTAATAGCATTAATAGCATTATTATTAGCATTAATAGAATTATTATTAGCATTAATAGCATTAATAGGATAAATATTAGCATTAATAGCATTAATAGCATAATTAATAGCATTAATAGCATTATTAATAGCATTAATAGCATTATTATTAGCATTAATAGCATTAATAATAGCATTATTAGTATTAATAATAGCATTAATAACATTATTAATAGCATTAATTGCATTATTAATAGCATTAATAGCATTATTATTAGCATTAATAGCATTAATAATAGCATTATTAGCATTAATAATAGCATTAATAACATTATTAATAGCATTAATAGCATTATTATTAGCATTAATAGCATTAATAGCATTATTATTAGCATTAATAGCATTAATAATACCATTAATAGGATAAATATTAGCATTAATAGCATTAATAGCATAAATAAGAGCATTAATAGCATTATTAATAGCATTAATAGCATTATTATTAGCATAAATAGCATTATTAGCATTAATAATAGCATTAATAACATTATTAATAGCATTAATAGCATTATTATTAAAATTAATAGAATTAATAATAGCATTATTAGCATTAATAATAGCATTAATAACATTATTAATAGCATTAATAGCATTATTATTAGCATTAATAGCATTAATAGTATTATTAATAGCATGAATAGCATTATTAATAGCATTAATAGGATTATTATTAGCATTAATAGCATTAATAATAGCATTATTAGCATTATTAATAGCATTAATAACATTATTAATAGCATTAATAGCATTATTATTAGCATAAATAGCATTAATAATAGGATTATTAGCATTAATAATAGCATTAATAAACATTATTAATAGCATTAATAGCATTATTATTAGCATTAATAGAATTAATAATAGCATTATTAGCATTAATAATAGCATTAATAACATTATTAATAGCATTAATAGCATTATTATTAGCATTAATAGCATTATTATTAGCATTAATAGCATTATTATTAGCATTAACAGCATTAATAATACCATTAATAGGATAAATATTAGCATTAATAGCATTAATAGCATAAATAATAGGATTAATAGCATTATTAATAGCATTAATAGCATTATTAATAGCATTAATAGCATTATTATTAGCATAAATAGCATTAATAATAGCATTATTAGCATTAATAATAGCATTAATAACATTATTAATAGCATTAATAGCATTATTATTAGCATTAATAGAATTAATAATAGCATTATTAGCATTAATAATAGCATTATTAGCATTAATAATAGCATTAATAACATTATTAATAGCATTAATAGCATTATTATTAGCATAAATAGCATTAATAATAGGATTATTAGCATTAATAATAGCATTAATAACATTATTAATAGCATTAATAGCATTATTATTAGCATTAATAGAATTAATAATAGCATTATTAGCATTAATAATAGCATTAATAACATTATTAATAGCATTAATAGCATTATTATTAGCATTAATAGCATTATTATTATCATTAATAGCATTAATAATACCATTAATAGGATAAATATTAGCATTAATAGCATTAATAGCATAACTAATAGGATTAATAGCATTATTAATAGCATTAATAGCATTATTAATAGCATTAATAGCATTATTATTAGCATTAATAGCATTAATAATAGCATTATTAGCATTAATAATAGCATTAATAACATTATTAATAGCATTAATAGCATTATTATTAGCATTAATAGCATTAATAGCATTATTATTAGCATTAATAGCATTAATAATACCATTAATAGGATAAATATTGACATTAATAGCATTAATAATAGGATTATTAGCATTAATAATAGCATTAATAACATTATTAATAGCATTAATAGCATTATTATTAGCATTAATAGAATTAATAATAGCATTATTAGCATTAATAATAGCATTAATAACATTATTAATAGCATTAATAGCATTATTATTAGCATTAATAGCATTATTATTATCATTAATAGCATTAATAATACCATTAATAGGATAAATATTAGCATTAATAGCATTAATAGCATAAATAATAGGATTAATAGCATTATTAATAGCATTAATAGCATTATTAATAGCATTAATAGCATTATTATTAGCATAAATAGCATTAATAATAGCATTATTAGCATTAATAATAGCATTAATAACATTATTAATAGCATTAATAGCATTATTATTAGCATTAATAGCATTAATAGCATTATTATTAGCATTAATAGCATTAATAATACCATTAATAGGATAAATATTGACATTAATAGCATTAATAATAGCATTATTAGCATTAATAATAGCATTAATAACATTATTAATAGCATTAATAGCATTATTATTAGCATTAATAGAATTAATAATAGCATTATTAGCATTAATAATAGCATTAATAACATTATTAATAGCATTAAGAGCATTATTATTAGCATAAATAGCATTAATAATAGGATTATTAGCATTAATAATAGCATTAATAACATTATTAATAGCATTAATAGCATTATTATTAGCATTAATAGAATTAATAATAGCATTATTAGCATTAATAATAGCATTAATAACATAATTATTAGCATTAATAGCATTATTATTAGCAGTAATATTATTATTAGCATTTTTTTTAAATTATTATTTATTATTTGTTATTTATTTTTTAATTATGTTTTATTTATTTTTTTATAATTTTTTAATTATTTTTTAATTATTTTTTTATTATTACATTTATTATTTAGGCTGAGAGGCAGTTGTCATTCAGGTGCGCTAAAGGGCTGATATGATTAGCATATATTTAATTTTTTTATTATTATTTTTATTGAATTATTTATTATTTTTAATTTATTTTTTTATTATTTTTTAATGATTTTTTAATTATTTTTTTTATTATTAAATTTATTATTTAGGCTGAGAGGCAGTTCTCATTAAGGTCCGCTAAAGGGCTGATCTTATTAGCATATATTTTATTTTTTTATTATTATTTTTATTGAATTTTTTATTATTTTTAATTAATTTTTTTATTATTTTTTAATTCTTTTTTAATTATTTTTTTTATATTTAATTTATTATTTAGGCTGAGAGGCAGTTCTCATTCAGGTCCGCAAAGGGCTGATCTTATTAGCATATATTTTATTTTTTTATTATTATTTTTATTGAATTTTTTATTATTTTTAATTAATTTTTTTATTATTTTTTAATTCTTTTTTAATTCTTTTTTTTATTATTTAATTTATTATTTAGGCTGAGAGGCAGTTCTCATTCAGGTCCGCAAAGGGCTGATCTTATTAGCATATATTTTATTTTTTTATTATTATTTTTATTGAATTTTTTATTATTTTTAATTAATTTTTTTATTATTTTTTAATTCTTTTTTAATTCTTTTTTTTATTATTTAATTTATTATTTAGGCTGAGAGGCAGTTCTCATTCAGGTCCGCAAAGGGCTGATCTTATTAGCATATTTATTTTATTATATTTTATTATTTTTTATTATTTTTATAATTTTTTATTTTTTAAATTATTTTTTTATTATTTTTTAATTCTTTTTTAATTTTTTTTTTTATTTAATTTATTATTTAGGCTGAGAGGCAGTTCTCATTCAGGTCCGCAAAGGGCTGATCTTATTAGCATATATTTTATTTTTTTATTATTATTTTTATTGAATTTTTTATTATTTTTAATTTATTTTTTTATTATTTTTTAATTCTTTTTTAATTCTTTTTTTTATTATTTAATTTATTATTTAGGCTGAGAGGCAGTTCTCATTCAGGTCCGCAAAGGGCTGATCTTATTAGCATATATTTTATTTTTTTATTATTATTTTTATTGAATTTTTTATTATTTTTAATTTATTTTTTTATTATTTTTTAATTCTTTTTTAATTATTTTTTTTTATTATTTAATTTATTATTTAGGCTGAGACGCAGTTCTCACTCCGGTCCGCCTTTCTTTTTTCCCATTGAAATGCATTAGCGGTGTGTCGGCGATTTTATGGCCGACCACCTGGTTCTATTTGTCGGCCTTAAAATCGCGGACACACCGCTAATGCATCTCTATGGGCAGTCAGCCCGATTTCTGATTGAACGCCGACCAATCAGAATTCGAGCTGACTTGCCCATAGACATGCATTAGCGGTGTGTCCGCGATTTTAGGGCCGACAAACCAGGTGGCTGGCCATAAAATCGCCGACACACCGCTAATGTATGTCAATGGGAAAAAAGACGGACCTGAATGAGAACTGAATGAAGGGCTCTTCTGATTGGCTGAGGGCAGTAGAGAGCGACCAATCAGAAGAGCCCTTCACATTTCATTGAGATACAATGGCGGATTGATCGTCCATTGTATCTTAATGTGAGTTGAAGAGGACGTCGGAGCTGGAAGTTGTCGGAAAGAAGACAGAAGATCCCCGGGGATGGACGAAGAGGCGGAGATGGCGGAAAGAAGAGAGAAGACCCCCGGGACCGGAGGAAGAGGACGCCTGGCCGGACGGAGGACTTGAGGATCGAACGGACGATCAGATGACTTGAAGGCATGTAAGTGATGGACGGGGACGTTAGGTTAGGGGACGGCGGGGGCTTAGGGTGTAGGGCCTTAGGTGTTAGGGAAAGCGGCGGGGCTTAGAGGGTAGGGGCTTAGGGCGGCAGGGGTTTAGGTGCGGCTTAGGGGGTAGGGGTAGTGGATTAGGTGCGGTTTAGGGGTTAGGGGCTTGCGGCGGCAGGGGTTTAGGTGCGGATGCGGGGTAGTGGCTTACGGGGGTAGGGGGTTAGGTGCGGCTTAGGGGGTAGGGGCTTAGGGCGGCAGGGGTTTAGGTGCGGTTTAGGGGGTAGAGGTAGGGGATTAAGTGCGGCTTAAGGGGTAGGGGCTTGCGGCGGCAGGGGTTTAGGTGCGGATGCGGCGTAGTGGCTTAGGGCGGCAGGGGGTAGGGGGTTAGGTGCGGCTTAGGGGGTAGGGGCTTAGGGCGGCAGGGGTTTAGGTGCGGTTTAGGGGTAGGGGTAGGGGATTAGGTGCAGCTTAGGGGTTAGGGGCTTGCGGCGGCAGGGGTTTAGGTGCGGATGCGGGTAGTGGCTTACGGCGGCATGGGGTAGGGGGTTCGGTGCAGCTTAGGGGGTAGGGGCTTAGGGCGGCAGGGATTTAGGTGCGGCTTAGGGGGTAGGGGTAGGGATTTAGGTGCGGCTTAGGGGTTAGGGCTTGCGGCGGCAGGGGTTTATTTGCGGATGCGGGGTAGTGGCTTACGGCGGCAGGGGGTAGGGGGTTAGGTGCGGCTTAGGGGTAGGGGCTTAGGGCGGCAGGGGTTTAGGTGCGGTTTAGGGGGTAGGGGTAGGGGATTAGGTGCGGCTTAGGGGTTAGGGGCTTGCGGCGGCAGGGGTTTATTTGCGGATGCGGGGTAGTGGCTTACGGCGGCAGGGGGTAGGGGGTTAGGTGCCGCTTAGGGGGTAGGGGCTTAGGGCGGCAGGGGTTTAGGTGCGGTTTAGGGGGTAGGGGTAGGGGATTAGGTGCGGCTTAGGGGTTAGGGGCTTGCGGCGGCAGGGGTTTAGGTGCGGATGCGGGCTAGTGGCTTACGGCGGCAGGGGGTAGGGGTTTCGGCGGCGGGGTAGTGGCTTAGGGGTTAGGGCGGCAGGGGGTAGGGGCTTGCGGCGGGGTAGTGCGGCAGGGGGTAGGGGCTTGCGGCAGAGGGTAGTGGGTGCGGCGGGGTAGTGCGGCAGGGGGTAGGGGCTTCGGCGTCGGGGTAGTGGCTTAGGGGTTAGGGCGGCAGGGGGTAGGGGCTTGCGGCGGGTACAGCGCGTAGTGGCTTAGAGCGTCAGAGGGCTGTAGTGTACAGCGCGATGGTATACTACAGTCCCATGGCGCTTATGGGCATGGGACTGTAGTATAGTATAGCGGTGTACACTACAGTAGTATGGGCTTCTGTGGCTTGGTTGGTGGGTGTCAGCGACTCGCAATGCCCGCTTCGCGGGCATTGCTTCGCTAGGCTGCAACGACTCGCAATGCCCGCGCTCGCGCTAACCAAGCCACCGGAAGCAGCGCCGCTCCGACGGAAGTCGCTACGGCAATTATATAATAGATGCTAAAAAAATCACTGAAACAGGATATTAAACTCAGAAAAAAATTCACCAAAAATCAGCCAGGTCAAGTATCAATTGCACCCAGCAGCAGGCTGCCAGCTCCACTGGAAGGTGATACAGATGTCTGAATACCAGTGCTCAGTCCTCTACAACCCAAGCAATGGGGCGGTTGTGGCACCTGCGTCCAGCCATGCTAACAAGGAGGAGACTGATGGTATCTATAGACACCAGGTCACCAAAAGAGCGTTAATCACATGCGTACATGTGAAGCACAGTGTCAGAGCCAAGCCAGTTGGTCACACCCATGCTTTTTTAATGTTTGGTGGTTTTCCACTAAACAAGCATATGGTTAACATATGTTTGAGACTCGTAAGTGTGAGGGCCCTTGACAGTGGGTTATGAGCCTATGTTATTTTGGCCAAAGTATCTACTAACACCTCACATTTTTATCTATAGTGTTTTATTGCATGTTTTTATATCCTTTTGCAGTTTGAGGTTGAGCTCTCTGGGGGGCGTCAGTCATTTGTGATGCATGTATTGGTGCGGAGCTGCATACCTGGCATGGGTGTGACCAACAGGCTTGGCTCTGACACTGTTCTTCACATGTACGTTTGTGATTGACGCTCTTTTGGTGACCTGGTGTCTATAGATACCACCAGTCTCCTCCCTGATAGCATGGCCGGACGCAGTTGCCACAACCGTCTCCATTGCTTGGGTTGCAGGGGACTGAGCACCGGTATTCAGACATCTGTGTTACCTCCCAGTGGAGCTGGCAGCCTGCTGCTGGGTGCAATGGACACTTGACCTGGCTGATTTTTGGTGAGGTTTTTTACCATCGTTTTATCCCCCCAATGCAGCTCAGATGTCTTTTATTAGGAAGGCTCTCTCAAAGCTTAATACCTTTGCTACAGGATTGAAAGTAGTTTGCAGAGATTTCTATTTGCCCATGACAGCTTCCTTAGATTGCTCTCAAAAAACATCATCAAGGAAAGAGATGGATGCGGTAGTGTCAGAGTTCTCCTTACATGATATTTGCAAATACCAACACAGCTCCTGAGGGACTATGCCTTTTTTTCGCCTAGGTTTAGCACCTACAGAAGGCTGGATTATGTTTTGATAGACACGAGATAGGCCCTAAAGCTTCCCAGAAATTGGAAATTGGAGTAATATCCTGGTCTGGTCATGCCCTTATATCCTTATATATCTTGGAAGGAGACTCCTTCCATTCTTCCGGGAGATGGCACTTGAATGCGTATTTACTGTCTACAGGAGTAATGCCAGCCTTCTGAAATCTAAAATGGAAGAGTTTTTTTTTTAAATTAATGACAATAACTCCACGTCTGATGAGGTATTGTGGATGGCCCACAAAGCTTTTATGAAAGGAACCCTAATTATAATGGCATCTATGGAAAAAAGAAAAGGGAGAGGGAAGTATTGGATCTCACAACTCAACTCGATAGTTTGGAGCTAGTCAATAAAAGGTGCCCAGACCCCAAACTATCTGCCAGAATCACAAAACTTACAGATAAACGTATATCACTATTCTTACTGCACTATTAGAAGGCCCTAAAGAAAGGTAAAACAAAATTTTACTCTATGGGTGATAAGGCTGGGAAAATGTTAATTTGAAGAATTAGAAAAAAAGAGGCAAAGTAGAATCACTTACATTTGTAAGCCAGATGGATCTAAAATTTATCATCCTACTGAAATTGCGTCGGAATTTAGGCGGTATTACTATTCCCTGTATAATTAAAAGAAGACCTCCTCACGGTTCAACTGACCGGACAGGCTATTAAAAATTTCCTTACAAAACTTAAACTCCCCAAGGTAACGACATCACAATTATCTGAACTTAATTCCCCTTTACCATCCTGGAAATTGAACAGACTATTAACATGACTAAAAAAGGCTCAGCCCCCGGCCCTGATGGGTTTTCTACTGGTTACAATCGTTGCTTTCCACAAATCTTAGCCCCTTACCTCCTTAGAACCTTTAACTATTCGAAAAATGCAGCGAATATACGAAAGGAGAACCTAGAAGCGGTTATCTCTGCTATTCGTAAACCGGGGAAAGCCCCAGATACTCCAAGTAATTTCTGGCCCATTTCTTTAAGAATCTGCGACCTAAAAATTTTCTCAAAGAAATCGGCATCGAGAATAATGAGAATTCTTCCAGTTCTGATATCTCCGGATCAGGTCGAGTGTGTCCCTGGAAGACAAGCGAAGGACAGTACCAGAAGAGTGATAAATCTCTTGGAATTAATGGAAAACAGCGGGATCCCTGTTATACTCCTGTCTCTTGATGCTGAAAAGACATTCGACAGGGTACACTGGGTATATATGGAGCAGGTGCTGGAGGAATTTGGCTTCTTGGGGACATTAAGAGGGCAATTTTGTCATTATACTCCAACCCTAATGCCATGATGAATGTTTCAAGCATGTACTCTGACCTTTTTCCAATTACGAATGGTTCCCATCAAGGTTGCTCGTTGTCGCCCATTATCTTTGCTCTTATGATAGAACCACTCGCAGAAACCCTAAAGGTGGTGTCTCACGTGGCGATCTGGCCTGCGATGTCGGAAGCGATGTGCAGGCGCACGCTCGCTTCCGACATCGCAGGCCAGCTGTCACACGGCACGACGATGCCGGTGACGCGGCGGCGATGTGGGCGGAGCCATCGCTCGCTGGGCTAGGCTCAGCCCAGCGAGCGATGGCTCAGGAACGCTGCGATATAGGCTGGATCGCGCCGCCAACAGTGTCAGACGGCGCGATCCAGCCTAATCGCTGGTCACAGGTTGACAGGTTTATGAACATGTTCATAAACCTGTCAACCTGCGACCAGAGATAATTTGCAGTTTTGTCGCGCTGTCACACAGCGCGACGCACTTGCAATATCGCCCGCGACATCGATGTTACGTCACTTTTCGGCTATGTCGCGGGCGACATCGCCACGTGTGACACTACCTTTAGACTCAACAGGGATATTAAAGGGATCAAAGTGGGAGATCAGAGGTTATATGAAGATGACGTGGTCATTTCATGTACTGATATTGAGTCCTCCTTATCTGCAGCCTTAAATACGCTATCTGAATTCTCGATGATCTCTTACTATAAGTTGAACACCACAAAATGTATAGCTTTCCCAGTCAATGTCCCGGTCGTGAAGATGTCTTTCTTAATTAAAAAATTCCTGTTTACTTGGAAATTATCTGATTTCACTTATTTAGGTATCAAGATTTTCAAGATGTCTGCCTTGGTTAGGGTTAATTGGGAGTCCCCTATTTGTGAAATTTGTCATGATTTAGACACAGAAATTCTTCTCCCCTTACCGTGGATCGCAGGGATTCAAGTTGTAAAAATGACTCTCTTACCTAAAATAATATACCTTTTTCGTTGCCTCCCTCTAAAAATCCCTTTGGTGTGGATAACACATCTGTTTTTCCAAATAAATTTTCCAAGAATAGATTGTAGGAGACCTTGGGTTGCTATGAAAAATGTTATATTTCCAGTATACTAATGGTGAAATGGGGGTCCCAAATGTATTCTTATGCCATAGAGCAGCAATACTGGAAGCTGCAAAGGATTGGTGGGCTAATAACGGTAATCATAGATGGGTTCAAATAGAACCAAACTTTGCTCTTCAAAACTCTACCAGAAGTCTACTGGAAATTAGTCCTTTGAAACCTTCAAAGCAGTTGTTTCCGTTACAATCTAGGTCATCCTTACTCTGGTACTGGAATAGGTTGGATAGGGACCTCCTTTGTTCTTTATATAGATTTATTGCGATCACAGCTTTTGCAGCACACATTCCTGGAGTGTCCCTTGAGGAATGGGTTACAGCAGAAATGGTGTCTTTGGATAGTCTGTTTGAGGGACACGTACTTTTGTCCTTTACAGATCTATCACAAAGATTTCAAATACACAGATCCAGCTTCTTTCAGTACGACATTTTATTCATTTCTGCACCCTTCCTGACTGGCGGACGCTGAGGCTTAAATGATCCATTACAGAAATATATTAAACTAGCTGTGAGCCCGATGCAAATGCATCGGGATTCTAGAACGTGCATTAATTTGATTATAGTAGTTATAGCTGTTAGCCTGATGCAAATGCATCGGGTATCTAAAATATGTTTACTGTTTTTTTAAAGATTTTTAAATAATAATCGCATCATCAATAGCAATAATATAAGCCATAGCATTATTATTAGCAGTAATAGCAGTATTAATAGCATTATTAGCAGTATTATGAGCATTAATAACAGTATTAATAGCATTAATAGCATTATTATTAGCATTAATAGCATTATTAATAGCATTATTAGCATTAATAATAGCATTAATAACATTATTAATAGCATTGATAGCATTATTATTAGCATTAATAGCATTAATAATAGCATTATTAGCATTAATAATAGCATTAATAACATTATTAATAGCATTAATAGCATTATTATTAGCATTAATAGCATTAATAATAACATTATTAGCATTAATAATAGCATTAATAACAGTATTAATAGCATTAATAGCATTATTAATATAATTAATAGCATTATTATTAGCATTAATAGCATTAATAGCATAATTAATAGCATTAATAGCATTAATAGCATTATTATTAGCATTAATAGAATTATTATTAGCATTAATAGCATTAATAGGATAAATATTAGCATTAATAGCATTAATAGCATAATTAATAGCATTAATAGCATTATTAATAGCATTAATAGCATTATTATTAGCATTAATAGCATTAATAATAGCATTATTAGTATTAATAATAGCATTAATAGCATTATTAATAGCATTAATAGCATTATTAATAGCATTAATAGCATTATTATTAGCATTAATAGGATTAATAATAGCATTATTAGCATTAATAATAGCATTAATAACATTATTAATAGCATTAATAGCATTATTATTAGCATTAATAGCATTAATAGCATTATTATTAGCAGTAATAGCATTAATAATACCATTAATAGGATAAATATTAGCATTAATAGCATTAATAGCATAAATAAGAGCATTAATAGCATTATTAATAGCATTAATAGCATTATTATTAGCATAAATAGCATTATTAGCATTAATAATAGCATTAATAACATTATTAATAGCATTAATAGCATTATTATTAAAATTAATAGAATTAATAATAGCATTATTAGCATAAATAATAGCATTAATAACATTATTAATAGCATTAATAGCATTATTATTAGCATTAATAGCATTAATAGTATTATTAATAGCATGAATAGCATTATTAATATCATTAATAGGATTATTATTAGCATTAATAGCATTAATAATAGCATTATTAGCATTATTAATAGCATTAATAACATTATTAATAGCATTAATAGCATTATTATTAGCATTAATAGCATTAATAATAGCATTATTAGCATTATTAATAGCATTAATAACATTATTAATAGCATAAATAGCATTATTATTAGCATAAATAGCATTAATAATAGGATTATTAGCATTAATAATAGCATTAATAACATTATTAATAGCATTAATAGCATTATTATTAGCA
>JARQOC010000746.1:0-62573 GCA_033576535.1 Allobates femoralis | reverse complement strand
GGAGAACACTTCTGTTCTTACATTACTTAGGACGTATATTAGGGGATGGATTGTAGTGCGACCATGGGGCTGGTGGCCACGCCCCCTGATCATACAGACGTATGAGGGGGTAGGAATGTAAGATGATCCTGGAGCCCCCAGGGGTCCATGCACCTGACACACCTCCACACCCTCGACACACCACCTGTCACTGCTGCAGCATGAGGCTGAATTTCTCTGTCCACTGATGGAGGGGTGAGACCTGAGGAGCAGATATGATTTTATTGATTTATAAGCGATCTATAGATCCTAGAACTGTAGTGCCCAGCTCTGCTTCATCATGTAGGAGGGCAGGGACAGTACAAAAAATGTATCTCCCAAGAGTTCCCTTTTAATGGTGCTAGATAAGCAAAGCATAATCCATAAGAATAGCAAAAAGAAGCCAGGTTTAATTAATCCTACAATTGTAAGGCCATTCCTGGACATCTGTAGAGGTCTGTTAGTATAAATCAATCACCATTCCAGTGAATTTTTTTTTGTGGATAACCTATGGGCACAATGTCTGTATTATAACATAAATTAAATATATAATATAAATATTTAATTATATTAAAAAAAAAAGACAACAACTGAGCAAGAAAGGACATAAATTAAACCACAGATAGTAAATGCACATTTCTCCTTCGCCTCATTGGGGGACACAGACCGTGGGTGTTATGCTGCTGTCCACTAGGAGGCGACACTAGGCAGAATCTGAAAAAGATTAACAGTGACTCCTCCTCTGCAGCATTACACCCCTGGAAGAGGAAATGCTTCTCCAGTTTTTGCTTAGTGTCTTGTAGGAGGCACACACAAATTTTATTGCTCCTAAAATTTTTCACTTTTTGATGTTTTACTTCAAGAAGAAGAAAAGTGGGTCTCTAACGAGACTCCCGGCATGGTCCCTCCTCGGCCACCCACTGTTGGGGCGCCTGGTTGAGGTAGACTTTTCCCCCTAACATGCCGCTCCTTCCTCGGCCCCCCAATGTTGGGGGCGCTGGGTTGAAGTTGAGACAACGGTCTTCCTTCCCCATTTCCCCACTGTTGGGGTCATTGGGTTGAAGTCGAGGTGACGGACGAGGCCTCTGATGGTGGAGCAGCATCCCTCCCTAAATTCCCCTTTGGGGTTCATTTAGGTTGAGACACCACAGGTAGAGCCAGCAGGTGCAGCACTCAGAGCACCCCAGGAGTCCTCAGCCCTGCTGAGCCACTCCATGGACTTCAGCGGCAGCGTGTTCGCCGCAGTACACCCAGGTCTCACAGCCTCGCTGTGTACTCCTGAGGGTGCCAAGGGACCAGCAGCGGGGCAGCCAGCATCCCTCCCTAATCACCCCTGTGGGACCATTAGGTTGAGGCACCACAGGTCACAGGCCGGCTGCAGTGTAATCCAGAAGCCTCAGCCACGCGGAGTGCTTCTGATGGGCTGACATCCCAAGACTGCACATCCCAGGGCTGCAGCACATCCCAGGAGCCCCAGCCCTGCTCCTGGTGGGGCCGGAGGACATCATGTCCGGCAGTACAGGGGGGCTGTACACACCTATTACACGGAGCACAGACTCCCCGTGTCCCTGCAGGCCAGCACCCTGGAAGCCGGCACCTGCATATATACCAGATCCCAGGAGACCCTGACATAGGGTCCTCCAGCGGGAACCGCCACCACAATGGCGCCATAATGGCCGGGGGTCCAGCAGCTGCCTCTGGCTGCGGGCAGCTGTGTCAGGCCGAGCTCCAGGAGACCCAGTTCCTGGGTTCTCCTGTGAGGGACAGCGCCGCACTATACCTGGGAACCGCGGGGCTCCGGGGCTGTTCCGGTCCCTCCGCGGGTCTCCGCGCCGGCCGGGCACCATCTGCGGCATGAGTACATTACTAGAGGCCGCGGCTTCGGCCTAGAGAACGAGGCCGCCGCCTCTTTGCCCGCCCCCGGCCCGCCCCCGGATGACGCGATCAGCATCATGGAGGGGGCGGAACGGAGCGTGCAGGCCACTGTGGAGCAAAGTTTCATTTCCCTGCACGCTCCGCCCCCCTCCTGGTTTCTTTTACAGACCTCTCCTGCAGACATGCTGGGGACATCTGTTGTATCATGGCAAAGCCATATAATAAAGCAATATTAGGGCACCTGGTAATCCCTGCATCTAGCAAGGAATACCTTGATCCCTGCACTTCAGATATAAGTGCAGGGTACTCTGTACAGCCCCTCACAATGCTCGGAGCTCCACTATTCTTGTGGCCCGTATGCACTGGGAGCCCCACAGGACCTCTTCCCTGCCGCAACATGCAGGAACACAGAGGAAAGGGGGCTGTACAGTAGCCCGCCCGAGGGGTACCAGTCTGCGGTGTCCGCAGTGCCCTCATCGATGTCATGGGAACCGACATGCTTCGTCCCAGACTCCCACTGTGGGGTGGCACGGTTGAGGTCGAGACTCCATTTCATATGCCGCCCCGCTTCACCAGATTTCCCTGGGAATACTGGGTTGAGGAGTCCTCCCCGAATCCTCCAGCCATGCTGTCCAGCAGTACTGGCGGCGCAGGATCTCACACTGCACACTCTCTGCAATGAAGTCAAGCAGGGCTCCCTCCCTGCTGCGGCTCTGCATGCTTTTTCCCCTGCAGCACAAAGCATTGTAGCCTGGAGGATAGTGATATGGACCTTGCACCTGCGGGTTGCCAAGTTCAAATCCCCTACACCCGTGTGTCTATATATTATATATGGATACATATATATGTATTTCTGGATGTATGTAAAGTGCTATGGAATTAATAGCACTATATAAATGGATAAATATTATTATAAGTATTATCGGAGCCTCGGCATACTTCCTCCCGACTGTGGCTCCACACAGGACATAGGACGTGACGTGGACAATAATACCACAGTAAAGGCGCTACAGGCAGCAGACCAGTCCTGCCCTCCGAAGGCCAATTTAACCACGACTCAGATCTCAATACGTCCTTAGTCCTAGAGTCGCCAGACTGTCGCTCTATTGGAAGATATAAGATATACTGTAGCCTCAGTCCCTCACAGGCCTCCCATATCCCAGGGACGTCTGTCCAGAAGACAACTGGTCACATTGCATTCAGATGCCATGGGAGACCAAAGCATTTCCCTCCCTCAGCGCACAGCCAGGCGGTCCTTCAAGCGCCGCTCAGCAAACTGCATTCCAACCGGAATTCATTCAGCCAGTTCACAGCTAGACTGACACGGACAAGATTCACTTCAGTCAGGGCAGCGACGGCATTAGCAGGTCAACCAATATTGAATGCCTCGTCCGCCGCCCTACTCTGACGACCCCAAACAACTCGAGTCGCCACCTCAGCTGACTACCTAATGTGCGCAGCCCTGCACGTTGCCAGTTGCTCAGCAATAGCAGCTCACAATGCCATTCCCTTAGACGTGCCCTCTGGGGAAGGGAAGAATGGACGTGGTCTTCAAGACGCCCCTTACAGTTTTTTACATTCCTCAGAGGTCACCTGTTCGAAGAACAGCTGGGCAAGTTAACTTCAGATGCTAAGAGACGCAAGGGCACTCCCTCCCTCAGTGCTAACCTGGACGACCGTTCCTTTCAGAATTTATTAAGGTCGGTCAAGACTTAGACCGACACTGACGAGTACTCGGTCGCCACGCAGGTACCTGTCCCAGGATACCCAGAAGGGTAGCTCATCCTGACAGAGTCAGTCTCGCCAATCCGAGACCAAATTGTCTCCACTGCGTAAAGGCTCAAGTACCTTTCCATGCTGTAACGCCTCTCCTCCTTTCAGGAGTCGCTGTGACCGTATCACGCAAAGAGCGTTTTGCAACCTATCTGTGGTCCAATCAGGAAGATACATTACGATCCGTACTGGACCTGAAACAACTAAACGAACATGTCCGGATAACTTATCCCACATGGTATCGCCACTCTAAGTTGCTTCCAAAGAACGATTAATATTCCTTCCGCCCATAGATATACAGGACGCCTACCCGTATATTCTTATGCAGCTACTGACCGAAAGTTTCATCAGATTTGCATTCAAACAGGAACACTTAATTAGTGGCTCCCCCGTTTCGATTCAACTACAGCCCCTTCAGTGCTCACAAGGGTCAGGGCAGACGTCATGACTACCCCTCACTCCAGGGGTGTCATCATCCTTCCGTACTTGGACGTTCTGCCTATCCAAAACTCTGATCCTCGTGGACTGCGAACATAGTGTCTCAATGCTGTAGACACTATAACAACCTCCACAATTATACTCCGGTTCCAACAGTTCAATATTTCACAGCTGCATCTCAGACCGCCTTCACACTCTCTATTCTCAATTCAAGGAACAAGAACCTCAATCACTTGACAGGAGTTTTTCACCTGTCCTCTGAAAGTAGGCGGTCTCCCCCCACTCCCCCCGGTGGCTCTGACCACTCTTTCTATCATACGGGGAAGGTTTTTCGTTCCACCACGCTGAACAGTTTAACCACTATCACGAGCCTGACGCGATGGGGTGCAGCGTCCCACATCACAGTACACAAGGCGAGTGATCCCGCCCGGAGTCAAAAATGCCCATGAATATACGGAAGATTCCGGAAATAGTCCTAGCACTGAAGTCCTTTAGCCAATGCCACGGCTGTGACATATGTTAGTCACTAGGGCGGAACCCAGAAGTCTCCAGGCAACGGATGAAGTTCATCATGTACTTCACTGGGCGGAATCCACAAACTCGGCACTATAAGCCGGTCACATGCTGGTTGTAGATGACCGGGAAGTGGTTTTTCTTCGCCCGCAAGGGGACTACCTCAAGGGAGTGTTTCCCACACCCTCACGTTGTCCCATGAATCTACCGATGCTAGGAAACCCCGGATGAGGTACTCGTGATTCCAGCCTTCAGGACCAGGTCTTATGACCCACAGTCATTGGGACCACACACACCAGTCCAGGGATGGATCCGTTTCCGTCTCTCACTCATAGCAGCCGTACCATGGCGCTTGCCGGACTGTCCAACCAGACAGTCCAGACTCACTCTCTCAAGACAGGTTATACCGTCAGAATTCCTCAACTCTGTACTGACGGCATGTCTGTTGAGACCTGGGTCTTAACCAAGCTGGGTTTTCTTAGGATATTGTGGCGAACATTATGAGAGCGAGGAAACCAGCCTCCTCAAACATTTACCGTCGCACATGAACATTTGTTTTTGGTTGCTTGGTGCACCTCTAGAAGCCATTCACTTTGGCCCTATCCCTGCCAAGAATTCTCAGTTTTCTCAATTCGGGCCTGGATTCAGGCCTGTCCTTGGGTTCTTTCAGGGGGCAGTTTTCAGCCCCTTCCACCTTCTTCCACAAACGTTTTACTCCCAGACCTCAAGGAACTCCGTCCTTCGAGGGGTTTGCCATTTGATTTCCCCATTCAACAGGCCGCTACACCCGTGGGACCTAAACCTTCTCCTCACGGCTGTACAAGAACCATCCCTTAAGCCTCTATGGGTCACTCCCCTGAGCATTCTCATACTAACAGTGGTGGTTTTTGGTGGAAATTACTTTTTCCTGCAGAGTATCGGAACTTACAGCCAAGACAATGTTGCCCTTCGCCGATCCCATCCTTTCTTCCACTGGCAGGGTACTTCTTCCGACTAAATGAAGACCTCTCTCTGCCAGCTCTGTGCCTGGTTCCAGGCCATTGGTCGTGAAGGCTTTACATTGTAGGACCTCGTCAGGGCCCTACGCATCTATGTATCCAGGACAGCACCTTTTTTAGGAAGTTGGATTCTCTCTTCCTTCCTCCAGAGGTCCGATATAAAGACACGCCAGCCTCTAAGGCTACTATAGCTAGATGGATTCCACCAACCATCCAGGACGCTTATACCTTCAAAAAGCCGCCCCTTCCTGCTGGTGTCGGGGCACATTCTACTATGGCCGTGGGGGCCTCCTAGGCCGTCCGGCCCCAGGCGTCAGCACATTGGTGTCGTAGGCAACCAGGTGGCTCAGCCTACACACATCTACAAGTCACTGCAGTGCTCACACTCAGGCCTTGGCAGACGCAGGTCTAGGTAGATGTGTCCTCCAGGAGGCAGCAGCCCTCCTGTAGGTACATAGTTTTTCGCTGCCAGGTTCGGCATTACTAGTTCCATCGTTTTTCCCACCCAGGGATTGCTTTGGGACGTCCCACGGTCTGTGTCCCCCAATGAGGCGAAGGAGAAAAGGAGATTTTTGTGTACTCACCGTAAAATCCTTTTCTCTTAGCCTCTAATTGGGGGACACAGCACCCACCCTATTGCCCTTGTGGGCCTTTTTTCTACAGTTCTCACACAGCTTCTCAGCTGTTACATGGGTAACATGTTTTCACATGTTTGCCTATTGTCACTCTGTTAACTGTTTGAACTTGTGCCTGTTTAGTTCCAGGCCTTGTAGTTCTGTGAGTCTGTTTAGTTACAGGCCTTGTTATACGATTATTACTTCGTTATCTCTTCACTGATTTCCACATGCACCTGCTTAGTTACAGGCCTTGTGGTACTAGTGTTACTCTGCTAACCCTTAACTGTTTACACACGTGCCTGTTTGAATTCAGGCCTTGTTACACTGTTTTTACCTTGTTAACTATATTTGTTTACACAGGTTGCCTACGTAGACTTCCTGTGTCCCTGTTATTATCTGTTAACTCTCCTACTGCTTTAGCACAAAACTGGAGAAGCATTTCCTCTTCCAGGGGTGTATGCTGCAGAGGAGGAGTCACTGTTAATCTTTTTCAGATTCTGCCTAGTGTCGCCTCCTAGTGGACAGCAGCATAACACCCACGGTCTGTGTCCCCCAATTAGAGGCTAAGAGAAAAGGATTTTACGGTGAGTACACAAAAATCTCCTTTTAATTTCACCTCTGTTTTGGTATCAGTAATGTATGTTCCGGGTGTGTAGTAAAATACATACTTAGCGCCATCTTCTGCTGTTCCCAGCAGCGCTCTCAACCTCTTCTGAACCACGTGACCGGAGTTGTGACTAACCGGATTATCTCAAATGCTTGTTCGGTGGGCCAGGATACACTTCTCAATGTAAGTCTATGAGTGCCTGAACAAGGTGCTCATAGACTGTCATTTAAGGGATATTGTTAAGTTGCTTCTTGAGCAGTGCAGAGCTCTACAGTCTCCTCACTTCCCAGTTGCTTTAGGGACTGAATTCAGCACTGTGGCGTTTTAGAAGTCTGCATCATGTCAATTCATTAAACACTATACATTATAGCACTATGGACAAGGCAGGTTTAATCTGCAACAAAAATACTGTGTGTGAACATAACCCTACATTGGTAGATCTGATGTTATATGTTGGAATGTTAAATATTTAGCCTTTTGTGGTGAATTTGTTCCGGTAGGTTTGAGAAAGCAGCTGTGGAATATCAGGAGCACCTATGTGCCATGACGGGGGTAGACTGCAGCACTTCAGGATTTGACAAAACTGTACTGAAATTGGCCAATTCCAACAGCACATCTGCGAGCCCCAAACATGCCAACGGTACGTGTGTACTGCATGGAGCTGCCAGCCCCAAACATGCCAACGCTATGTGTGTACTGCATGGAGCTGTGAGCCCCAAACATGCCAACGCTATGTGTGTACTGCATGAAACTGCGAGACCCAAACATGCCAACGGTACGTGTGTACTGCATGGAGCTACCAGCCCCAAACATGCCAACGGTACGTGTGTACTGCATCAACCCATTATTGTTTTTAGGTCACTTGCAGTCAGGTAATTTTCCTGTATTTATTATTTCCATTGTGCTTTTCTGGCGGCTGAGCCTTGTTTTTTGGTCGTTACAGTAAACCTAATGGACACGAGTTTTATCTATTTATGATTTTCAGGAGACGCCCGTAAAACTGTTCTAACAAAACCTAGTGACCCTTTGCCAGAAGTGGTGAACTATTTGGGAAACAAGGCCTGCGAGTGCTACATTTCCATTGCTGACTGGGCCGCAGTGCAGGAATGGCAGAACAGCATGCACGACCTGAAGAAAGGCACATTGGGGAGTTGTATTAACATGAAGACCGATTTCAATTATATCAAGTGAGTCTTCTAGTGTGTCTCCTACCTATTATTACATAGTCATACCACAGTTGTAGTATGGCAGTATATCAACTTACTATATTTTTCAGACTATAAGAAATACATTTTTTTTTTCTCTCCCAAAATTGGGAGGAAAATGGGGGTACGTCTTAAAGCCTGAAAGTATCTCATTGGGGTTGCGGCAGCAGTGGAGCTGGGTCACTGGAGGCAGGGTCACCACTGCAGGAGCCCACTGCGGGACTAGTGGGTTGAGGTTGCGGCTCTAGACCAGGAGCAGGGGCTGTCCTGGTAGAGACGTAACTAGTGGGAGGCTGGCATCATTGATCTACTAGCAATGGACTTCAGGAAAATGCAGCCAGAAGGCAGTATATAAGCAGATTTCCTCTTCTTAATTTGCACGTGTGCTTCTTTCGGACACCGTTTTCCTGACGTCCATCACTGGGTGATGAATGGAGTCTGCCTCCCATAGCATTGCCACACTTGTGCCACTGCCTAGACACCCTCTCCCATCCCAGGGCCCCACTCCTGCCTCCTGTGCCCCCCCCTCGGTAAACTACATTAGGACTATAAGACTACAAGATGGACCCCTATTTTAATATCTTTTATTCCCCCGTTTTCCTCCTGTAAATGTGGGGTGCGTCTTATGTTCTGCTGTGTCTTATAGTCCGAAAAAGTGTACACCAGAACCCACTCGCTACCTGCCCAACAATCAAAGGGATTGCTCAATAGAAAGGTTGTAGCTTCTCATCAATAAATAAATCCTCACCCCTGTCGCTGATATAACCTCGCTTCCCGCTATATACGAGTGTTTGTTACTTGGGTAGATTTCTCTCGTTCCAGTTATTAGCGGTCGTCTTTTCACAGGTCTCTGAGCAGCTTTGAGTATGGAGAGTTTGCTGAATGCGCAGAACAGCTGGAGTTGCTGCCCGGGGAGAATCTGAACCTTGTGAACGGGGGCTTCAAGGACAAAATAGGTACCCCCTCTAAATCTGTACGGATAACTTTACCCCTAACTAAATGACCGGGTATCTTTTGAAAAGTAACTTTCTTTTCTTTCTTTTGTTCCTTTGATGGCAGTCATGTTAGTGCTGTGATACAATGCATTTCAGCCTAGGGAACGGGCAGACCTCATACTAACTTTTCAAAGGATTTTTTTTGGGAAACACAAACTATGGGTAGATCTGCTGCTACAAGGAGTTGTGTAGGGAAAGAGTGGCGTTCTCTTGCACTGCTGGCAATCATTCAGCATGGTGTTCAATCAGTGCTTTTGAAGTCCACTGACATCATCCACATATCTCAGCTATTAGGTGTGGGACACTAAGAAGAATAGAAAATGATTGCTTCTCCTGCTAGGAGGAATTCACTGCTCATTTCCACTTCAAAAGCGAACAGTCTCCTTTTTAAGGAGCGCTGCTCTGAAGCTGGCCAGATCCTGTGACTGTCAGTCTTCTGGAGCGTGCATTGTTCCTGATAAGATGGCGGGAGGCAAGGGAGCGGTGCGCTCCTGAATATGAGACAAACCCTTTAAATCAATAGGTTGTCCATGAATGAAAGCAATTTTTTAATGTGTTAATAACATTTATTTGACATTTTTGTGAAAGACCTTGCACCTTAATTGCTTCTAGACATGAAGAAACTGCTTCCCAATATGCTAAGTCCTGATCCAAGAGAGCTCCAGAAGTGTGTTGAGGTGCAGCTGCTCCGGAGCTCTGTGTGTCTGAGTTTGGCTCTGGGTGACTCCGACCAGGAGCAGAAGTGGCCGTCCATCTCCGAGTAAGGAAAGCCGCTGTTCATTCCCTCTTTCTCTGTGACATATAGCATCAGTTCTTCTTGCATATCTTAAGTTTGTGTTCTCTGCGATCTGTCTGTGTCTGAAGATTTTTAAATCATGTTTTGCGTTCCTTCTCTATATTTGAATTCTTGATCTACATGAAAATCTGTTTACACCAAATTACAGAAATGTGTCCAAACACTTGAAGCAAACAGCCCGAATAGCTATGGGACCATTAAGACTCTCCACACTGAGCATATCCCAGTCACTACCGGTATTAGGAACATTACAGCTGTATTGTGCTTCATCTCTGGAGAGCACCGTGTCCAGCAAACTCTCCACTGAGGTACGGGGGCGGTGATTAAAGGGTTAATGTATTAAAAATAAAACTTAAGAATCCTATATTCTCAAAAACAAAGGGAAAATTATCATTATTGTTTATTGCACATTGCCCAGGTTACCAGCAGTGGCAGGTCTCTTGCCATACACATGTAATAGCTGCTAGGCGTATGATGCTTTAGCCGATCATTCAGCCTTCTCGTCCCTACATTGGAGCACTTATTCTGCAAAGTACTCCTGTGTTCTCTACAAATATCTGGTAGCAGCTTATCTTTAGAAGAAAAAATTAATCTGCAGTCCAAAATCGGACATGTTTGATTGACAACAGTAAATTGTCCGGGGCTCTCGTACACATGAGAGTGTCAGCCGAATTGAACAATGTCAGCAGGTTCTGCCAACATTAGTGTAATGTGTATAGGGGGTTTAGGTAAGAACTGCAGCGCTTGCAAGCTCTTTCTAATAGAACTTGTAATCACTGCTCTTAAGTTGGTCGGATCACAGGAATGATCTGTTCCCTGGATTCCGCCATTGCTGCGGAGGTGAAGCTGTCTGTGCTCGCACAAAGGATGAAGGCACAGTTCGGCAAGTGGCAAAACCATGGCGCTGGTCTGAACTGTCAGTTAATTAGAAGAGCAGCGCCCCCAGGAAGCTGGAAAGTAGGAAGCTCAGTGGTGGTGATTTTCTGATTAATTACAATATAAGAACTAGTGATGAGCGAATCTAGTTGTCAATATTCTTTATTAAGATGGACAGTACAGTGTTTTGGATCCTTGTTACTTGGCTAGTATTGCGGGTCCTTGAGAGTGATGCGTCATTCAAGAATGATCTGACACAAAGTGCTGGAGTCACCAATGGGACCTGGCACCCTACTGAGAGCTGATTGTTCTACCCCTCCACCCCTTTGCCCCCCCCCACCCCGTGAGAATCTTCTATTCAATGTGTTGTATGCTGTGAAAACACAAAAGAATAAGCCCACCTTCCCTAATTGACTTGCATTAGACACAGAACTCGAGTTGAATACCCGAATGTTAAAAGGTATGGTGGGAAAACCCTTTAAGGTCAGTTCATCAATTTCAGATGTATGGGTCCAGCACCATTACACTGGTTACACAGGAAAACACCTCTGCTCCATTACATTGCTAAGTGACCGCAGTTCAGCTCCAATAATGGGAGCAGAGGGCACTAATCTGTGATGAAGCGGCGGTGCTCTGCTTCATACACTGTGGATCTGTCTGCTGATTGTTGCTGATAGCAGCAGATCAATGGCGGTGTCAGGTGTGTAATCCTGACTGTTGTGATATGGCGGAGTTATCCTAAGGGCAGATCACCAGAGTCATAGTGAAAAACCCGTTTACGTACTGCGGTCAGTGAGATTACTTGCTACCCAAATACTGTCTGTCTTCTGTGGGATGTGTTGTTTCATTTACCAATGTTTTCTTTTTGTTGTGTCCTTGCTGGTGTTACTGATCTCCAATTCTGTGTCTCTCAGGACTGTCTCCTCCCGCTCTACAGTGAGGCTTTGAGGTCCTGTAAGCAGCATGACGTCAGACCGTGGATACATGCGCTGAGGTACACCACCTTCCAGAATCGCCTTACAGACAAATTCAAAGGTATTTTATTCTGCGGGTCACGTTCTGCCAAGACTTGTTACCAAGATGGTTCATTTGTATACTTTTGATGAAGAAGCACTTTGCCTTGAGGGAATTTCCACTGTAATACTTCCTATAGGACAGATGACAGCCTGCTGATCACTAGGGGTTTGATCATAGGGACTTGTATCAATCCTGATTTGTCTGCCTTGAAATGGGACGTGGCTGCACATGTACCTCTGATTCATTCATGGTCTATGGGACGGAGTTCAGTGCTAGTCTGTCTCCGGCAGTCTCATCGCTCTATTCAGATGGGGCATTTCATTGTTATCACCTATGCTGTTGGAAATAACCCTTTAGTTTGTATTTACCAAACATGTACTATACTGTGCTCACACGTAGCTAAGCCCCATGTCTTCTACTTAAAGGGGTTTCTCAGTCCAAACTGATAATTCTGCAATCACTCTATGTGACTACAGACTCCTCATTCCTCCCAGCACCTGCACTGTGCACAGCACGGATTAGCAGGACGCAATCATGAGCTATACATGTTCCCCGTCAGAATCTACAACTAGTGGGTGCAGCCTCTCTCAATACAAGTGTATAGAGCAAGGCTGTGCCCACTAGTCAGGAATATATATACTGCATAATTGCAGTCTGTTCCCGGCTTAGAAACTGCAAATCATTGCAGGGGCTTGGAGGAGTGACAGCAGAATGATCAGTTTAGACAGGACAACCCCTTTTAAGAGTGAGGCTGTTGTGTTGTACTCTTCTTCCTTATTCATAGTTGATACGACAGGAAAGGGTGAAACTATGGGATGATACAACAACAGTATTTCAGAATATGTAACATGAAATACAGGTAATCTGCAATACACATCATGAGATAATACAAATGGTTCTCTTACAGTCTATGCTAGCGTGCAGGCTTAAAGGGAGCCAACCACCAGGATCTAGCCACCTGTAAATCAGTGCAGCAGATGACTTGACATTTGCATCATGACATCACTATTTGGGTATTTTTTTTTCCTCCCCTGTGGGCTTGTCTTTCGTCTGTAAGCCGACCACCCCCTCCTCCCCTGGATGAGTCTGGATGAGAGGAGGGTTGTTCGGTTTACAGCAGGAAGATAAGCCCACAGGGGAGGAATAAAAAGAAAACCTAAATAGTAATGTTGGGCAGCACGGTGGCTCAGTGGTTAGCCCTGTAGCCTTTGCAGCACTGAGGTCCCGGGTTCAATTCCCACCAAGGACACTAAGACAACATCTGCAAGGAGTTTGTATGTTCTCCCTGTGTTTGTGTGGGTTTCCTCCAGGCACTCCGGTTTCCTCCCACCTTGCAAAGACATACTGATAGGATGTTTAGCTTGTGAGCCTCAATAGGGACAGCATTACTGATGTATGTAAAGTGCTATGGAATTAATAGCGCTATATAAATGAATAAATATTATAATATCGTGCTGCAGACATCAATCACCTGCTGCACTGATTTACAGATGGTTAAATCCTGGTGTTTGGTTCCCTTTAACGTGAAACAAAGTACAGCTGAGCATATAGCACGTCTTCTCATCAGAGGTGAAGAAGAAAGCTACAATTCATCTGGGGACTACCCATTATAGCTCGCAAACTAAACTGCAGCACTACACAAAATCGTCAGCAGGTGGTGCTATTACTATCAATGATGGAATCCATTAATTACTATGTACTGGGACAATACATGTACAATGCAGTATTGATGTATGATTATGATAAAATCGTTCTGAGATGATTTCCACTTGCCCGCAAGACCATGGCCATATGCAGATGAATGAAGGGGTCGATCGTACATTCTCGCACTGCCACAATGTTTATTGCCTCAGGAGATGAGGATGTGAACCAAGCTCAGCTACAGGCACTAGTGACATAGACTTTAGTGACCTTTGTGTATTTATTGAGAAGGTCAATAAAGCAGACATTGGGTATTCGTACAGCCGTGGTCACCCAGAATGTGTCTTGTTATCATTGCAGATTGCGGAATCCATTGATAATTTGTAGTAATTTACTCCTAACACTCCTTAGTTTCTCACACTTCCTTGTCTTCTGATATTTTCCAGATCAGACAATGTCCGTCAAAAGTCATCTGATGGAATTAGGATTAACGGCTGCTAAATGTTCCAGAAAGCGAGGCAATGTCACACTTGCCGCAAGGTTAATTGCCCAGTGCAGCAATATCCAACTTGGAGAAGTGACCAATGCCCAGGATCTAGTTGCGAGCTTTAAAAAGCTCTCGCTCCATGGGCAGATGGATGAAAAGTGGGGACCGGAGCTGGATATAGAAAAAGCTAAGCTCCTGTACGCTGCAGGTCAGTATGACGCTGTATAATGGGTCTGTATATCGACTACAGACCGTGTATACATGTTGGTGATGACTTGTATCACGTTGGCAGGTCAGTCTACTCATGCCATGGAGATGCTGAGTTCATGTGCCATCTCCTTCTGTAAATCTGCAAAAGCTGAATATGCGGTGGCAAAGTCTATACTGACCCTGGCTAAATGGATCCAAGCGGATTGGAAAGAAATCTCCGGACAGATGAAGCAGGTGTACAGAGCACGTCAGCAAGCGAACATTACCAATCTCTCTACAATGGGCAAAAATGTGCTCACTCTCATCGATCTGCCTCCTGTCAACACCGTGGATGAAGAGTATCCGCGTATTCAAAGTGAATCCACGGGTAAGATAGGTCTGACCTTATGTGATAGATGCATGTGTATCAGGCCTTGCTTCTAGTCACCTGTATAACTTGTCTTTTATTGTCTTACACCAGTGAACATTGGTGTCGGTGAGCCGGATTTCATACTGGGCCAGCTGTATCATTTGTCTTCAGTGCAAGCACCCGAAGTGGCCAAATCTTGGGCAGCGTTGGCTAGTTGGGCTTACAGATGGGGAAGAAAGGTGGTGGACAATGCCAGGTAGGAAACGTGATCTATACTTTACTGACGTGTCTGTTTCAGTAAATAGTTGTTTACCATTACAAATTCTGTAACTCCTTTTCTTACAATTCTTGGGTGATCCGCACTTGTGTTATTCGTCCTGGAAATGCATTTATAAATTGATAACTGGGGTTATTTCCTTTGTCAATAGTGAGAGTTGCCTACAAAGTCTAACTGTCATGCACTGTTCCACTCTGCGCTCACTTGGTGTCATGGCATCTTTTGACTCTATTCACGCTATGGAGTCTGATATGCAACCTTGTGCGAGCCTTGAGCTTTAGTTTTTGTTTTCCCCTATCTGTCCTTATCTGTGAGTTTCTTAACTTCTCAGCTCCAGGGGAAAGGTGGGTGGGAATCGGTTCAGGGCAGTGCAGAAGCAGGATCAGGTTGGAGGCTCAGACCTCTCCACCATCAGGTGTACCCCTGAGATAGAGATGGCTCAAAGCTCCCTAGTTTGAAGGGCAAATCATGCGGCCTGGTTTCCCTTTTTCCCATAGCCTTCATGGCATTAAAACTGAGCACTGATTGGATAATACAGGTATTTACTAAAACATGTTTCTTCTCAGTCTCACTGGTTGCCTAATTAGTGGTGTATAAAATCCTATCTTTCCTTTTTTTTTTTTCTGTATTTAGTCAAGGTGAAGGTGTAAAATTGCTGCAGCGGGAGAAATTAGAGGTGCAAAGTCTTTTACCAGATAATGTATCTGAAGAAGATAAGGAAAAGATTTACGGGATCTTGGGACAAGCTATGTGTCGGCCGGCTGGGATCCAGGTATGTACAGTCATGGGTATAAAACACAGCGCAATGTTAAAAAAGAAATCCACAGTGAACGTGATGCTTGTGCTGCAGTAAGACATAACGTGGACAGATGATGGATATAAGGGCAAATATCCTAAAGGTTTATTCTCAGCATATTGGAGGTTTCCAGCCCTGATTGTTGGGAATATGGCCGCTCTTTCTGGAGGGACAAGTTTTTTTGTTTTTTTTGCTGCTCAGCTTATCTTGCCTCTGTGACACATTCAGGGTTTGTCAGTGCTTGTTTTAAAATCTACATTATTACATTATTTAGCCTATAAAGATGACACTGCCTTGTAGCAAACACATGGCACTTGGAAAAGTGAGTAGACAAGCTGCACTGGAAGCAGCAGCAGGTGGGGCCAGGAACTTGTGATTTTGCAGGACTGATAGCAGCAGGTCTGGACTATGAGCTGAGGTGAGCAGCACTTTCTAACAGCCGAAAAGAAATTAATGGGTTGGAGAAAGGTGAGTAGGATCTCAGGAGATAACTCCTTAGTCTGGAATGTAACTATTGGTATGCTGCAAGGCTCTGGTGGATCTGTGAACACAGAATAGCTGTGCAAACCACGTCGACTTGTTTTCCCTCTATTACATTTCTTCTGTTGTCATGTGCTATTGATTTATGTAAAGTTCGTTGAAGGTACAATTCTTATCTAATAATCTGGGACCTCGGGCTGTCCTCTCTGGAGTTGCACCTAATGAATTGCCTAACATGTATAACTATAACGCGCCTATTACTTCAGATTGCTAAGTCCCATTTCACCAGTAAAGATTTGTTTCCATTCTTGTTTTAGGATGAGGATATGTCCCTTCAGATCACAGAGAATGAAGGCAATGATGAAAATGACACAGTTGATGTCATCTGGAGACAACTCTTGGCCACTTGCCCTTGGCTAGCGGATCTAGATGAGACGGCTTCAGAGGGGCTAATCAAGCTGTGGCGTAAAGTAGTAGACCGGATATTCAGCTTGTATAAACTGTCCTGCAGCGCTTACTTCACCTTTCTAAAGCTTAATGCTGGACGGGTGAGTAAAGACTATATGATAAATCCACAGATTGGGGCCTTTATATGGCTTACACCTAAATAAAGTTGGATCCAAAATGGCCGCCATGGTCACCACCCATCTGGAAAAGTTTTCCTCCTCCCATATACTAATGTGCCCCAAACAGGAAGTTGATATCACCATCCATTCCCATTTTATTTAGGTGCATCCATATAGATGGCCCACCCTATATGTATGATGCTTTACACCCATTGTGAAGGTCAGCAGGTTATAGGCATCAGACGGCTAAATATCAGCAGATAGGGAATTAACTCTATTTCCACTGTCGACATTTCCACCTTTTGTGTTTGTAATTATTATTTTTTAGATTGGAATCTAGTTGTCCTCAACAGACTTATAAGGGGGGGTCCGAAACTAATAATTTTTTTCCCCTAAATTTCTCTACATTTGTAATAATCTAATCTCTTTTGTAATGCATTTTAGTTAAAAAGTCCCTACTGTTCCCGCTCTACCCTGATTTTATGTTTTTTGGGTTTTTTTTTCTACCTGTTTGACACTTCGTTTGAGAACCACAGTGAACTGTCAGTGCGTGTTGTAAAGAGAGACCCCGGAAAATAGAGACCAGCCCCCGCTGTGGTAATGACATCATTTGCAGGGGTGGGGTGGTCTCTGCTCACCGGGTTTTCTCTTTCCAATGGACACTGACAATGCACTCTCTTGCTGGCTCGTTACTCTTCGTTATAGCCAGCAGGGAGTGAACTGTCACTGTGCATTGAAAGTAATATTGCACAGTGAACAGGGCCCATTACAGCAGAGACTAGCCCAGCCTCTGGAACAAATAGCATTGATGGCTCTTCCTTTCGGGGAAGGGGCAGAGGCAGCCCCATTTCCCTGATGACGTCTCTTTTGGGTATCCCAGCATGCACTGGAGATTTTCAGGTGAAGCGTTATCAATCAAGAAGTAAAAAAAAAATCAAAAGTAGAGTGGAGCAGGAATGGTAGAGGATTTTTAATTAAAGATTATAAAAGAATTGTTAGAATAACTGGTAATTTAGGAATAAAAGGAAGATTTGATTTGGACGCACCCTTTAAATTGTTATCTGAGCTTTTCTAACAAACACTGGTGTATAGTGGAGGCCTCCATTTTTTCCTGGAAATGTGTGAATATGTTTACAAACGATCACGTCTGTAAATGGCTGTGGAATTACTATCACTTTAAGTGAGTAAAGTAAATACGTAGGCATGAGAGAACCCATCTTTCAGTAGGGTATGCCTCTCTGCAGTATTAAAGGGAATCTGTCAACAGATTTTGGCTCTGTAATATGAGGGCAGCATAATGTAGGGGCTGAGACCCTGATTCCAGCAATGTCACTTGCTGGTCTGCTGGCTGTCTTTGTCATACAATCGCTGTCTTCTCTGCTGAGCGGTGCTCAGAATCCTGAGCCTGTATTACCTCGCCCAAACTACTGATTGGCAGCTTTGTGTACAGTTCATAGGTAGAAAGCTGCCAATCAGTGGAAAGGACTGGGAGGCACCAGACATGTTGTGATAATCTCCTGCTCATAAAACAGTGATTTTAGTGAAACAGCAGCACACAGCCAAATAAGTGACACAACAATGTAATAATCATCTCTGTCCTTACATCATGGTGTTCTGAGGCTACAAAGCAAGAACCTGCTGACAGATTTCCTTAAACACTGCTAAACCCATGATAAGAGATATTGTATCAAGGTAGACTGCCCATTGCCTAGTAATTCCCAGATGGCAAATTACTTATACTTTTTCAGGAGTAATTACAGAGGAACATCTGAATTCCCCCCAAAAATATTCCAGAATGATTTGTAGGACATTCAAGTAGTTAATCAGAGCTGTTAAGAAGTTTTGAGCCCAAGAACAGATCCGTAAAATGCACAGTGTCTGAATGCAAAATTGTGAATTGCATTGACTTGGCTGGGACAGACTACATCACTGCATTACACGGCAATAGCACCGTGTGAACGTAGCGCCTTCAAGTGCAAAAAATTCTTTCTTTTGACCAACTATTGTGGAGTGTGGAATGTTTTTCTATATACACTAATGAGGGATTCTGAGGTTTCTGTTTTGCTGTACTGTGTAGGTTTCCCTGGATGAAGATGATCCACGATTGCACCTAACTGTCTCCTCCAAGCAGAGCACAGACGATGTGATTGTTATGGCCACACTGCGCCTGCTCAGACTGCTGGTGAAACACGCCGGAGAACTGCGACAGTATCTGGAGCAAGGGCTGGAGACTACACCCACCGCACCCTGGAGAGGTGAGAGAAGGGCCTAATGTGTAGTGAAAACTAACATGTTATGTTATCTTTAGAGGCTTAATATGCACTGGGATAAAGTCATCTTTAAAGGGGTTGTTCGGTCTAAAACTGATATTTCTGCAGTCCCTCTGTGACTGCAAGAGGCGTATAGTTGGCACACCCTCATAAAATTAAAAAAGAAACAAGCGTGAAGCAATGATATTTTATTTTCTTGCTTTTTTTGCAAAATGTGAAAAGTATCCCAACGTTTCGACTCACATCGAGTCTTCTTCAGGGAATAATCAAATTTACTACAAAATATGTGAAACAACAAAAAGACAATCGGATCAGATGTAAATACGCAATAGTATACAAGTTTACACATTGCAAGACTTTGAAATATTACAATAGAATTATACAACAGCCTACCTAGGAAATTAATCCTCGGTAATAAATGTATCTCTCGCAAGAAATGCTGTATAGCCAAAGGTGGGTCCACCGGGGGCTAAGGAAATTGAGACACGTTTTTTCGAATAAATGCTAAACTAAGAAAACAGAAATAAAGTGAACAAAAAGAACAACAGCCACAAGGCATGTATATGTATGCAGGCTAAATATATACAGTAATATCAATGGTAATAGTACCGTCAAAGGATGTAATCCTGGATATTCTATATAAGCATTAGCGCAGTTGCGCAACTGCGCTTATGCTTATATAGAAGTCTTGCAATGTGTAAACTTGTATACTATTGTGTTTATTTACATCTGATCTGATTGTCTTTTTGTTGTTTCACATATTTTGTAGTAAATTTGATTATTCCCTGAAGAAGACTCGATGCGAGTCGAAACGTTGGGATACTTTTCACATTTTGCAAAAAAAGCAAGAAAATAAAATATCATTGCTTCACGCTTGTTTCTTTTTTAATTTTATGAGGGTGTGCCAACTATACGCCTCTTATAGTCAATATATTTTTTGTGCACCACGAATTCTGGTGAGCCAAGTTCTTACTATCGCACTCTGTGACTGCAGACTTGTCAATCCTCTCCACACCCGCACAGAGCGCTGCAAGGATTTGCCGTTTTGTAAGCTGGGAATGGACCAAAGATATCCGGTATACATATTCCCAGCAACAACACAACTCGTAGGTGCGGCCTTGCTCATTACATGTGTATGGAGAGTGGCCGTCTGGTGAGTGCGGCTTGCTCCATACACTTGTATGGAGCAAGGCCACACCCACTAGTCGGGGGCTCTAGCCAGGAACATGTATACTGCATAAGTGGTCTGTTCCTGGATTAGAAACCACCAATCGTGCTGGCGCTGGGAGGATTGGTGACTACAGTTACATAAAGTGACTGCTGAATTATCAGTTTAGAGTGAACAACCCCTTTTAACCTGTCTATATTGAGAGGAATTGGCGTCCAGTATAATGTGGATGGGGCCTCCCGACTCTCGGCTTAACAGGTGTCAGAGGTAATGGAACAGTCTGCAGCAGCTCTCATAGAGAACATAGGAGTGCTTGGCTGAGCCAAGTGTTCCTATGTATGGGGAGTCCGGATGGATGGCTTTTGGCTGGCAGCCATCGAAAGCCTATATGTGACCATTGCATTCATGCTTGGTTGTTTTTTATGGTATGTACACAGCCTGCATATTACTTGCAATAAGAACTGTAAATGTGCACTGTACGCCTTCTCTTCACTTGTCAGACCTCCAGTCCTTATTAATACCTGTCTCTTCGTAGGTATAATTCCTCAACTCTTTTCCCGTCTCAATCACCCTGAAGTATACGTCCGACAGAGTATCTGCAATTTACTCTGCCGAGTGGCCCACGACTCTCCGCACCTCATCCTCTACCCAGCAATAGTGGGAAGCATCTCGCTGAGTAACGAGTCTCAGTCTTCTGGTGAGTTCCTAATACTGGATCTGAGAAGTGGACTGTATCATTAGTGCAATGTCCCTGCTATTTTTTTTTTTTTAAACCATTTATTTTTATTCAGGTTTCAAAAATGTAACAAGAAACAGTAGATATCAATATTCATGTAACAATTCACATATCTTGTAACAACACAATCAAAACTATCCCCCCCCCCCCACCCCCCTCCCGCCAATACTCCTTATGCCGGGTATACTTGAGAGTCTTAATCATATCACCGCCATCCAGGCGGACCATATTTTTTCAAAAGTTCTTTCCCCATGCCTTCGCCTGTAAATACTTTCCTCTAAATGCATTACCGTACGTGTCTGAGCAATAAATTCCCTCCTAGTGGGGGAGTTCTGAATCTGTCCATTTTCTCGCTATTAGTTTGCGTGCCACATATGCTATTTTAAAGTATCTAGTATCTCAAGATGTGCCTCTCCAGCATCTGCGAAAGATCACTAAAGAGCAAAGGCTCAAAACAGGGTCTTACCTGGTATAAACAGAATAAAAGAGAAAAAGGTATGCTCACCTTTTCAGGTTTTCTGACACACAAGCGGAGACGTGCTTAATAATGGAGCAACGTCTGCAGATACATGAGTGCACCGGACCGTGTAGGTAAAGGGAAGAAGACGTGTTCACTACGCCCTGCTGCTAAAGACTTTCCAAAGGAGGGTCCAGGACACACCAGTGGAGATGATTGGTACTGTGGGTCCATTCCTAAAGAAGAAGCTTTTAATGGCCTTGAAATGCATTAAATAAAAACCACTTATCTCCACTGCTGTATCCTGGTTCTTCCTTTGGAAAGTCTTCAGCTGCAGCACGGACTGAAGGTGATTTCCAATCCTTTATCTACATCTTCTGTGACACCGCTCCTCTCTAGTATGATGTTATTCTTGTCTGCTTTCTGTGTCGTTTTCGACCACCTTTGTAAGTGAGTACATTGCATTTTGATATATTGGTACAGATCAGCTCTGAATGGCAATGTAAAAGACAACTATAACATTATAAGAAACAGTTGGATGGACTTGTACAGCCAAGTGTAAGTTTAGGGGACTCTTTTTTTTAATTCTGAATTGTTTCCGAACGCAGGAACTAAGCTATCATCGGCCATTCCCACTTTACTGAGTAATATGCAGGATGAGGAGCTGATGGGTGCCGAATGTGATGATGGAAGTCTTCCAGCCTCTCAGGAAAGCAACCGAGATGAAATGAAGAATGGTCTTAATGAGGACCAAACAATGATGCAAGATTGTTACAGTAAAATCGTGGAAAAGTTATCTTCAGCCAGCCCTACCATGGTCCTGCAGGTTTGTATAGTCCTGTTGGTGGCTGATTGTCTCTATTATAAGGTGAGTATTGTACATTTTTTTCATTGTGTGATTGTTTCACCCAGGTTCAGATGTTGGTAGCTGAACTTCGGAGGGTCACAGTTCTGTGGGATGAGCTGTGGCTAGGGGTCCTGCTACAGCAGCACATGTATGTCCTGCGACGTATTCAGCAACTGGAGGACGAGGTGAAGAGAGTCCAAAACAACAACACTCTTCGCAAGTATGTTATTAGATACATAGACATATTGGTAATATAAGAGTTAGTGCAGCGTTCATATAGATGGCAGACAGCACTTGGTTTCATGAATGCTATATTGAGGAACAGACTTGTACACCTCATATTGAATATTTGTGGTAAGCTAATTCTGGTGTATGCGATTATGTTCCTGTCTTTAGGAATATTTTAGTTCCAAGCCTTTATTTGTATGGATGAAAATTCTCCAACTGTTTTGATGGCAATTTATTCAGTGCTGCTTGTCCTTCAACTATTTGTAACTTTTGTTTTACGTACTAGAGAGGAGAAGATTGCGATCATGCGAGAGAAGCACACGGCGCTGATGAAGCCCATCGTGTTTGCCCTGGAGCATGTCTGTAGTATCACGTCAGCACCTGCTGAAACCCCCCATGAGAAATGGTTCCAGGACAACTACGGAGAGGGAATAGAAGGCGCCCTGGAAAAACTTAGAAATCCATCCAACCCGGCTAATCCTGGGAACAGCTGGATGCCATTCAAACAGGTAGAGAAGATTTTAGTTTTGTTCAAGTGTTTTCAGCTTGCAATGTGCAATGTCCAACAAGAAACATCCATGCCCCTGGTCCTCAATGAGATCAGTTTTGTACTTTGTTCAAACCTTCAGCAGGTTTGAAATGTTACATGTTAAAAGAATAGCAAAGAGGTGTGTTAGTGGCTTTGGGGTTTGTGTGGCTGCTGCTTCACTGAGAGTCATGTCCCAGTGTGACATTAGTCAGAAGTCCTGGTCTTTGGCAAGCTTCGCTGACTGTTTCATACTTAAGCTGTGTTTTACTATGAATGTTCTTCGTTGCCTATAGCAACCAATCAGAAGCAGAGCTGTGATTGATTGCTATAGGCCACTTGGTAAATATACCGGCTAACTGTTTGCACCTGACGCCACACAAAACCAACTCCAAGAACCTGACTCCACTTATACTGGCCTCAGACTTTGCCCAACACCACCGCTGAATGAATGATTAACTGCACCAGCGCATGCCCGGTGTGCGCAGTTAGTCACACCGCCATCTTTAACATTGACTGCGCATGCGCGCTTGGTGTGCCCAGGGCTTGTTAGTCATGCCGCTGCCATCTTTGGACACCCAGGTGTCCAAAAATCACAGTGCGACACATGAGAGGGGGCAGTGTGGCAGAGAGCGCACAGGGGGGCAGACAGTGATGTGTGTGCAAATTTGGTGCTACTGGCACATTGTGCAGTATTGCCAGCAGTGCGGCCACCGCTGACACATCACCACCTGAGTAAGTGCTCATGCGTGCGTAGACCCAGTGCGCACTTGCGCCTCCGCCATCTTTGGACACAACAGGAAGGAGAGAGAGCGCACAGGGGGTAGAGACCACACTGGGGAGAAGAGAAGAAGAGACAGTCGCCACCCCAGTGCCACAGAACCCACCCCCATCGTGACATCCATGCCCTCCTGATGCGATAGCATCGGGCACCTATCTAGTGTATATATAAATCTCCAGTCTGTCATTGTCCAATGTTCCCCAATACCATAAAAACAAAATGATGCCACCATTTCCTTGTTCGTTATAAGCCCAGTCTGTGATTTGGATTAGATCAGTGCCAGAAACCAACCCTGATAGTGTATAATAAGTGAGTAGACGGATGTGGGGATCGAGATAAAAGAACAAGCCAACATTAAATTCTCCATTCTATCCAGCTGGATCTGATCTGCGCTTAGGCCTCCTTTCTATTATGAGAATTGTCCCCTCCTCGGTTGGCTTTTATGTAGACGTTCCTGTTCTACAAGGCTCTGAACACTAGAATGCAGAGCTGGATTCCTGAGGGAGGGGGTCAGTCTGTAGAGGAGATGTCACTGACAAGTGGCAACTATAGAGATATTGGGATGGTTTATTGATGAATATCTTCTTAATCCTTCACTTTTTGTTACTTTTCTAGATCATGTTGAGCTTGCAGCAAAGAGCGCAGAAGCGGGCAAGCTACTTGTTACGGCTGGAAGAAATCAGCCCTTGTTTATCTTCCATGACCAGCACGGAGATCGCCCTCCCCGGAGAGGTGTCTGATAGGGACACCATCACTATTCATAGTGTGGGCAGCACCATCACCATCCTGCCTACTAAAACAAAACCCAAGAAGTTTATATTCCTTGGCTCTGATGGGAAAAATTACCCTTATCTCTTTAAAGGTAAGTCATTATTCCAACCTATGTATTTTGCCTTCAAATGTTTGTTTGCAGATCTGACCTCTTCTTTTTGTCTTGTTTCAGGTTTGGAAGATTTACATCTTGATGAAAGGATTATGCAGTTTCTGTCTATTGTGAACACCATGTTTGCCACCATTAATGGTCAAGAGTCCCCTCACTTCCGTGCCCGTCATTACTCAGTCACACCCCTCGGCACACGGTCGGGTCTCATTCAGTGGGTAGATGGAGCCACTCCGCTATTTGGTCTTTATAAAAGATGGCAGCAGAGGGAGGCTGCGTTACAAGCCCAAAAGGTAGAAAATTGGCTTTATCTCACATTACTAAAGCTCCAGTTACATGTTATTAGGTGATGATGTTTATTAGAAAATGTGCAACTTGTTAAAGCACTGCTTTATGGCAGAGGGGATTACTCTATCACTTCATTGGGGGGCACGAGACCATGGGTGTATGCTGCTGCCACTAAGAGGCAACACCAGGGCTGTGGAGTCAGTAAGCCAAACATCCGACTCCTACTCCTCAATTTCACTGGCTCAGACTCCACAGCCCTGAGTGACACTTTGGGAAACAAGTTTGCTCCTTGATGGGTATATACTACTGGGGAGCAGCAAACCTTTTTTTTCCAGCCTCCTAGTGTTAGCGGCATACACCCAATGGTCCTGTATATGCCCCAATGAAGGCTCAGAGAAAGAGATTGTATGGTGAGTACTCCAAATCCCATTTTTCCACCACTAGACGTGATGGTACATTGCCGGGCAATCTCTTATTCTTGGCTCAACTGGCATTTCAATGCCTTAGCAAGCTGGTAACATGCCACACTATCTGTCATGTTCCCACTTATCAGCACATGACTTGGGGTTGCTCCTGCTTCCCTTTATACAGGGGCTTGTATGTGTATACATCACTCATGGCAGTGAATGGTTAATGACTTACTGCCATTTTGTATAGGTTAAGCATTGTGTTGCTGTTCTTGCAGGCCCAGGATTCCTACCAGACCCCTCAGAACCCGGCTATGGTTCCACGTCCCAGCGAGCTCTATTACAGCAAAATCAGCCCCGCACTGAAAGCCGTGGGACTGAGCCTGGATGTGTCCCGTCGAGACTGGCCCATTAATGTGATGAAGACTGTACTAGAAGAATTAATGGAGTCCACCCCTCCAAACCTACTAGCGAGAGAGCTGTGGTGCTCGTGTGCCACCCCCGATGAGTGGTGGAGAGTTACACAGGTAGGAAGACCACCGACTCTGTCCTGTTTGAGGTTGAAATGTCAACCAATGCTATAAATCCTATGTACACGTCTGATCTAGTGGTTAGATGTGTTACACCAGTGCCATCACCGTTGGGAAAATGTGTTGCATTGCTCCCTAGATGATTGAAATGTTATTTTTTAATATTTCTGAGTTGTTTTTTTTCCCCCCCTTAGTCCTACGCCAGATCAACTGCGGTGATGTCAATGGTCGGTTACATCATAGGTCTTGGAGACAGACACCTGGATAATGTGCTGATTGATATGACCAGCGGAGAGGTGGTGCACATTGACTACAATGTTTGCTTTGAGAAAGGTGAGCAGTGTATTTCTGCTTGTATAGGATGTATATTTGTAATGTAACAGTTAGGAACATCTGCTACATTCACTTCTGTAGGTAAAAGCCTCCGTGTTCCTGAGAAAGTCCCTTTCCGGATGACCCAGAACATCCAGAGTGCGCTGGGAGTAACGGGAGTGGAGGGCGTCTTCAGACTGTCGTGTGAGCAGGTAACACATGTCCTTAAGAGTACGTGAATAATAAGGGCGTTATCTGCTGCGACACTAAACACTACGAACTGTGTACTATGAACACTTTAATGAGTGGCACAAGTAGCTAAACTGCACAGCTAATGCAGACACAATGTGAATAGGGGTATACCAATCACTGCTCTAGATTCAAAGTAAAATGGAAGACTTAGCTTCAACAGTAGCTACTGTGGAGTGCCCGGAAACCAGCGACAAGGTGCTTCCGTTTTTCCGGGTCCTAACGCTATGACTAATGGTGATATATGAGATACTGGGTTTATATGCCTCTATTCTGATTAAAAACAAGAAAAGTATGTTTTCTGATCCTCATAATGGGAGACCCAGACAATGGGTTTAGGCAGTCTGCCCTCCGGAGGCCACACTAGGTACTACAAGTTTTTTGTAGTCTCCGCCCCTCCGCCTATAAACCCCCACTGCAGGAGCAGATCCTCAGTTTTACTTCAGTGTGCTCGGAGATCACACCTATGACTTGCACGTCACAGGAGATTTACTTAGGAAGATTTTGTGATGCAATGAAGACAAGTGGATCCCTGACGTGGGGATCCCCGGCATACTCCCTGTCCACCTTTGGGTGCATACAGGTCGAGGTACCTTGGTCCGTAGCCCTCGGGCCTGGACGCGGACTTTATTGTCTGGCCTGGTACTATGCCGTGCTCCCCCACTACTCACTTCTGAAGCGCTCTGGTGGGGTGGGAGCCCTGGAGCCTTGCACAGCTCCGTTCCGGTCTGCGGCCTCTCCATGGAAGCGTATTCTGCGGACCGGAACATGGACCCCCCGTCCGCTACCCGCTAGGACCGGTGCCGGACGTGGACCCATTGGGTGAAGGTACTCTGTATCTCCTTATGTGGGCCTGGGGGGACATGGTGTATGTTATGTGACCATGTATGGAGAACCTCGGTTCCCTCGGGACATGCGGTTCTGGGAGGAGGCCCCTGCCTGAAGGGCTCCTCTTATTGTCATCCGCGTTACACAGTGGGTGGCCGCCATTACAGATGGGTTCTGGCGCCTTTTTTCTCCCTGTGTGCGGCTCCTGAGCGCGTCCCCCTCTGGGCGGTGACGTCACGCTCCTTGCGGCCTATGTGTTATCGGTCTCCTCGGGCTTCTGCTTAGCCGCGCCCACTCATTAGTGGCGCGTCGGCCATTTTCTCCTCATTCCTGTGAGGATTGGTGGCGTGCACATCGCGCTCCGGGGAGAGGCTGCAGTTTGCCCGAGGAGGTCGCACACGTCCCGCTCTGATTCACCGCTTCCCTGGTCGGTATTCCGCTGGGTGTCCGGTGTTAACCCCTTACTGCCCGGGGCAGCGCCAGTATGTCTACGGCTGGACAGAGGGCTCCCGCCACGAGGTCCAAGACATGCAAACAGTGCATGGGACAGGTAGATGGGGATGGTGTCTGCGCAGCTTGCGGTCTCACTGGGCCTGGCCCCAGTGTTTCTGTCTCTGAAGCTACAGCACCACTGCTCTCCCCTGAGGTTCAGGGGGAGGCAGGGCCATGGGATGTTCAGAAGTCGTTTAATGATACTGTAGTGTCCAGAATGTCTTCCATGTCGCAATCCTTAGAGGCTATACTAAGGAGGCTGTCTGATTCAGCCCCCCAGACAGGGGCCCTTGGGGCTAACCCCCGGCTGAGTGAGGGTTCTCATAAGAGACCTCGCTGGGAAGATGACCCTGAGGATGGTGAACATCGTTCCTCTGATGAGGAACAGCCATCTGATAGTGATGATGAGGGTGGAGACCCTGGCCCTGAGCCCCGGCACCACACGGCTCCTTCAGAGGGTCCGGGGGACGGTGTGGAGGACTTGATTTCCTCCATTAACGAAACCCTGGGGCTCGTCCCCCCGGCTGCGTGGTGTGGAGAGACCGCAGAAGGAATCTTTCCAGTGGCTGCCGCCATTAGGTCAGTCACGTGGTCTGTTCACTGACCATTCCAATTTTTGGAGAGTGGTCAGGACGCCCAGGGAGCATCCTGAAAGGCGTTTTGTTAGGAAGACTAAGGATTCACGTTATCCTTTTCCTAAAGAGGTTCTGGAGGAATGGTCGCGCTCCCCTAGGGTGGACGCTTCCCTGACTAGAGTTGCGGCTCATTCTCTTTTTTCAGCAGAGGATAGCTCTTCTCTGAAGGATCCTATCGACAAGCAATGCGAGTCATATGCGAAGTCTATATATGAGGCTGTGGGTTCCTCTTTTGCCCCAAACTTTTCTATGGTCTGGACGTTGCAGGCCATTACTGCGTGTCTGGAGGGGATCACCGATATCCCGGGGTCTGACCCGGAGGTGACGGCTCTCGCCAATAAGGCTAAGGCATACGCTGAATACGCCAGGTCGGCTGCCTTTGAAACAGCTAATCGGACTGCCGTGGCCTCTGCTAATGCGGTGGTCTTACGCAGATTGCTGTGGATGCGCCTCTGGGACTCGGATAAGGTGTCCAAGAGGATTTTGCAAGTCATGCCTTTTTCGGGCGATAGACTTTTTGGGGACGAGCTGGATAAGCGGATTAAGGAGTTTGCTGAGAAGAAGATCCCTCAGAACAAGCCCAAGCCGCAGAGGTCTCAAAAATGGAATCCTAGGCAGCGGTCCTTTCGTCCCGGCTCGCACCCTTCTACCTCGTCCACGCGTTCGGACAAAGGAGGTAAACCCTCCGGTCCCTGGCATAACAAGAATCGCCAGAAAAAGCCAGCGGGCGCCGCGGCGGCGACTGCCCCCAAGGTGTCCTCTACATGACTCGCTCCCAACTCCTGCCACCCCACCGGTCGGAGGACGCCTGGCCCTGTTTCAGGACGTATGGCTTCTTCACATTCAAGACCGGTGGGTGAGAGACATTATCTCTCGGGGCTACAGGATCGAGCTGAAGTCCTTTCCTCCAAACCGTTTCTTTCTTTCCTCCCCGTCACCGGAGAAGGCTCAGGCTTTTCACCAAGTCCTGATTGGTCTTCAGAGGGACGGAGTGGTGATCCCAGTGCCGTCTGGGGAACGTTTCAGAGGGTTCTACTCCAACCTCTTTATAGTTCCAAAGAAGGACGGTTCGTTTCGCCCAGTGCTGGATCTGAAATTGTTCAACCAACATGTGCAAGTGCGGAAGTTTCGCATGGAGTCTCTGCGCTCGGTGATTGCTGCCATGTCGCAGGGAGATTTCCTGGCGTCCGTGGACATCAAGGATGCCTACCTGCACGTGCCCATTGCGCCAGCACATCAACGCTGGCTCAGGTTTGCAGTGGGGGAAGAACACTTCCAGTTTGTAGCATTGCCGTTCGGTCTGGCCTCGGCCCCGAGGGTCTTCACGAAGGTGATGACGGCAATGGTGGCAACCCTGCATGCTCAGGGTCATGCCGTAATACCTTACCTGGACGATCTGCTGACCAAGGCCCAGTCGCAGAGGCCGACTACCTAAGCCGGCAAGGCATGGACGCCGGAGAGTGGTCTCTACACCCGGACGTCTTCCAGTCCATCTGTCGACGGTGGGGAACTCCAGATGTGGATCTGATGGCGTCTCGCCTCAATCATCAAGTTCCGCAGTTCATGGCGCGTTCATGGGATCCTCAGGCTCTGGGAGCGGATGCTCTGGTCCAGGATTGGTCCAGGTTCCACCTTCCGTATGTATTCCCGCCGTTGGCGTTGATTCCCAGAGTCCTGCGCAAGATCAGGACGGAATGTCGCAGAGCCATTCTAGTGGCTCCGGATTGGCCCAGGAGGTCATGGTATCCGGACCTGTGGCGGCTCGCAGACGGGGAACCGTGGAGACTGCCAGACAGACAAGATCTTCTGTCTCAGGGGCCGTTCTTCCATCTCAATTCCGCGGCCCTCAAGTTGACTGTGTGGCCCTTGAGTCCTGGCTCTTGACTTCCAGAGGTTTTTCTCCCTCGGTTGTCTCTACTTCAACCAGGGCCAGACGGCCTACCTCGTTAAAAATCTACCACAGAACTTGGAAAATTTACTTTTCCTGGTGTGCTTCTGTTGGACGGAAGGCGTGGCCTTTCCGTCTCCCAACGTTGCTTTCATTCCTTCAGTCAGGAATGGACATGGGATTGTCCCTCAGTTCTCTGAAGGGACAAGTGTCGGCACTGTCGGTGCTGTTCGACAAGCGTTTGGCTAAGATACCAACGGTCCGTAGGTTTCTGCAGGGGGTTAGCCGGGTGATTCCACCGTACAAACGTCCTCTTGATCCTTGGGACCTCAATGTGGTCCTGGCGGCCTTGCAGAAGCCTCCTTTTGAGCCTTTGCGGGATGTTTCTCTGGTCCATCTTTCCCAGAAAGTGGCTTTTTTGGTGGCCATTACATCGCTCAGGAGGATTTCGGAACTGGCAGCGCTCTCGTGCAAGTCTCCATTCCTGGTGGTTCATCAGGATAAGGTGGTGTTGCGCACGAGACCAGAATTTTTGCCTAAGGTGGTGTCACCTTTTCATATTAATCAGGAGATTGTTCTCCCTTCTTTTTGCCCTAACCCGACTCACCGGAGTGAGAAGGAGTTACACACTCTGGACCTGGTGAGGGCTATCAGGGTTTATGTGTCTCGTACTGCGTCGGTACGCACCTCGGACTCTCTGTTTGTCCTTACGGCTGGTCGCCGTAAGGGTTCCCCGGCCTCAAAATCTACTTTGGCGCGGTGGATCAAAGCTCCTATTCTGGAAGCTTACCGTTCTTCTGGTATGCCTCTCCCGGTGGGATTGAAGGCTCACTCTACCAGAGCCGTTGGTGCCTCTTGGGCTCTGCGGCACAGGGCTTCGGCTCAACAAGTTTGCCAGGCAGCCACTTGGTCTAGCCTCCATACGTTTACCAAACATTACATGGTACATGCCCATGCCTCTGCGGATGCGAGTTTGGGCAGGCGGGTCCTACAGGCGGCGGTGGCTCACCTTTGAGGTGCCCCGCACATCAACCGTCTCAAAGGAACTCTTTTCCCGCCCTGGGGTGTTGCTTTAGGACATCCCCATTGTCTGGGTCTCCCATTATGATGATCAGAAAAAAGAGAATTTTGTTTACTTACCGTAAATTCTTTTTTCTTGAATCATTAATGGGAGACCCAGCACCCACCCAGATGTCCCGTTGGACGTTTTGTTGTGTTTTTGGACTTTTTGGCTCGGGCTTCTTTGGCTAGCATTGTTCGCAGCCATGCCTAGAGTTGTGGTGTGGGTTGCCTCCTCGCAGCTTGTGAACTAAACTGAGGATCTGCTCCTGCAGTGGGGGTTTATAGGCGGAGGGGCGGAGACTACAAAAAACTTGTAGTACCTAGTGTGGCCTCCGGAGGGCAGACTGCCTAAACCCATTGTCTGGGTCTCCCATTAATGATTCAAGAAAAAAGAATTTACGGTAAGTAAACAAAATTCTCTTTGTTGGACTCAGACAAAATGGAGACCTCAGCTGGTCACAGGGCGGGGGAAGGGGGATAGGGAGGGAGCTCAGTCATAAAAAATACAATAATAACTAAATAATGTGAATGACTGGCATCGACCTCTAAGTGTAGGTGCAAGCAGAAAAAAATACATTAATAATAAGGGCGTTATCTGCTGCGACACTAAACACTACGAACTGTGTACTATGAACACTTTAATGAGTGGCACAAGTAGCTAAACTGCACAGCTAATGCAGACACAATGTGAATAGGGGTATAGCAATCACTGCTCTAGATTCAAAGTAAAATGGAAGACTTAGCTTCAACAGTAGCTACTGTGGAGTGCCCGGAAACCAGCGACAAGGTGCTTCCGTTTTTCCGGGTCCTAACGCTATGACTAATGGTGATATATGAGATACTGGGTTTTTTCTGGTCATCATAATGGGAGACCCAGACAATGGGGTTTAGGGCACTGCCCTCCGGAGGTCACACTAGGTACTACAAGTTTGTAGACACCGCCTCCTCCGCTTATAAACCCCTACCGCAGGGATCATCCTCAGTTTTAAACTTAGTGTGCTCGGAGGATCACGCTTTGCTTGCACTTCACTGCATTCTCACAGCTTACGTGATGGCGTCTGAAGACAAGGTAATACGGTCCTATCGGGACCGGTGACAGCCTCCCCGCTCACCCTTAGTGGCACACGCTGGTGGAGGTACCGGAGGGCCTAGAGCCTGGACACTTCGTGTTCTCCCGGTACGCTGTTACGCTCCTCTCCATCCCTCTCTGGGGGGCTCTGGAGAGTGGGAGATGGGAGCCTTGCACAGCTCCGCTCCGTCCGAGGCCTCCCTAAATGGTGCTTACAGACCGGACTGGAGCCAGCCCAGTCCGAGGCCTCCCTAAATGGTGCTTACACTCCGGACTGGTGCTGAGCGGCCCAGTCTGAGGCCTCCCTAAATGGTGCTTACAGACCAGACTGGTGCTGCACCCCCGTCCGAGGCCTCCCTAAATGGTGCTTACAGACCGGACCGGCACTGAGGCACTCTGTGTCTCCTGCGTGCCTGGGGGTAGTGTCTGGCACTTTATGTGTTTCAGGACACTCAGACCGCGCGTTACCCTCGGGTCCGCGGATCTGCGGGTGTACCCTGTGCTGGGGTCACCCTGGCTGACCGCCCTGTGTGTCACAGGGGCTGAAGCCGTAGGCTGCGGATGTTTGTCCCCTCATGGTGTACATGCAGTCTGTGTATAATGTTTTTACACTCTTTCCCGCGCTGCGGGCTCCGGCTCCCTCATGCTGTGGATGCTTGGAGGATGGGAAGCAGCCCGTGCGGTGACGTCATCGCTGGGCGTGTGTGTGTGTTTCCCGCGTCTCTCGGCGCCGCCCACAGTTTCACTGTCGGCGGCCATCTTTACCCTCACTTCCCTGTTGGGATTCTTATGCAGCGTGCGTCTGCACTCCAGAGGGGAGACCGGAAACCGTCGCGGAGGTTATGCCTCTATTCTGATTAAAAACAAGAAAAGTATGTGTTGGACTCAGACAAAATGGAGACCTCAGCTGGTCACAGGGCGGGGGAAGGGGGATGGGGAGGGAGCTCAGTCATAAAAAATACAATAATAACTAAATAATGTGAATGACTGGCATCGACCTCTAAGTGTAGGTGCAAGCAGAAAAAAATACATTAATAATAAGGGCGTTATCTGCTGCGACACTAAACACTACGAACTGTGTACTATGAACACTTTAATGAGTGGCACAAGTAGCTAAACTGCACAGCTAATGCAGACACAATGTGAATAGGGGTATAGCAATCACTGCTCTAGATTCAAAGTAAAATGGAAGACTTAGCTTCAACAGTAGCTACTGTGGAGTGCCCGGAAACCAGCGACAAGGTGCTTCCGTTTTTCCGGGTCCTAACGCTATGACTAATGGTGATATATGAGATACTGGGTTTATATGCCTCTATTCTGATTAAAAACAAGAAAAGTATGTGTTGGACTCAGACAAAATGGAGACCTCAGCTGGTCACAGGGCGGGGGGAAGGGGGATAGGGAGGGAGCTCAGTCATAAAAAATACAATAATAACTAAATAATGTGAATGACTGGCATCGACCTCTAAGTGTAGGTGCAAGCAGAAAAAAATACATTAATAATAAGGGCGTTATCTGCTGCGACACTTAATCAGAATAGAGGCATATAAACCCAGTATCTCATATATCACCATTAGTCATAGCGTTAGGACCCGGAAAAACGGAAGCACCTTGTCGCTGGTTTCCGGGCACTCCACAGTAGCTACTGTTGAAGCTAAGTCTTCCATTTTACTTTGAATCTAGAGCAGTGATTGCTATACCCCTATTCACATTGTGTCTGCATTAGCTGTGCAGTTTAGCTACTTGTGCCACTCATTAAAGTGTTCATAGTACACAGTTCGTAGTGTTTAGTGTCGCAGCAGATAACGCCCTTATTATTAATGTATTTTTTTCTGCTTGCACCTACACTTAGAGGTCGATGCCAGTCATTCACATTATTTACTTAAGAGTACGTGGGCATGGTGTATTTTAGACACTGGGGTACCCGCTGTGGGTTGGCAGGAGATCTTAGTCGGGGACCATCCGCACCAGTACCTGAATGCAGACTGCATCGGTAAATGGTCCTGTATTATAAAATAAAGGATCTTCATATTTTCACATCAGCCACTGGGGCTATATTAGATTCATACTTCTTGTTTTATAACAGAAGACTCCTTATCACAGGCCAGATTACAAAAGACAAATAACACTTCCATATACATGACCCACTAGTCACAATAGTTGACGTCATAGCTGACCCCGCTCACCCATCACAATGACCTATTCATTCATTTATTTTCTGATCATCATAATGGGAGACCCAGACAATGGGGTTTAGGCAGTCTGCCCTCCGGAGGCCACACTAGGTACTACAAGTTTTTTGTAGTCTCCGCCCCTCCGCCTATAAACCCCCACTGCAGGAGCAGATCCCCAGTCTTACTTCAGTGTGCTCGGAGATCACACCTCTGACTTGCACATCACAGAAGATTTTCTTAGGGATTTCGTGATGCAGCATGAAGAAAAGTGGGTCCCTGGGGGATCCCCGGCATACTCCCTGTCCACCTTTGGGTGCATACAGGTCGAGGTACCTGGGTCCGTGGCCCTCGGGCCTGGACGCGGACTTTACTGTCTGGCCTGGTACTATGCCGTGCTCCCTCACTACTCACTTCTGAAGTGCTCTGGTGAGGTGGGAGCCCTGGAGCCTTGCACAGCTCCGCTCCGGTCTGCGGCCTATCCATGGAAGCTTAACATGCGGGCCGGAGCCTGGACCCCCCGTCCGCTGCACGCTGGACCGGTACCGGACGTGGACCCATTGGTTACAGGTACTCTGTATCTCCTTATGTGGGCCTGGGGGGACATGGTGTCTGTCGCTGGATGTGACCATGACTTTAGAACCTCTGTTTTTTCCTTCGGGACATGCGGTTCTGGGGGGGGGGGCCCTGGGTGAGGGGCACCCCTTATTGTCATCCCAAATGCGGGTGTTTGCGTGACAGTGTGTGTGTGACGGCCGCCATTTCAGAAGTGTTCTGGCGCCTTTTTTCTCACTGTGTGCGGATCCTGAGGGAGAGGAGAGCACGTCCCCCTCTGGGCGGTGACTTCACGCTCCTCCCGGCCTATGTGTGCACTGTATCTCCGGGCTTCTGCTTAGCCGCGCCCACTCATTAGTGCGCGTCGGCCATTTTCTCCTCATTCCTGCACAGGGATTTGAAGCGTACACATCGCGCTCCAGGGAGAAGCTGCAGTTTGCCCGCGGGGGTCACACACGTGCCACTCAGAGCCACCGCTTTCCTGGTCGGTATTCCGCCGGGTATCCGGTGTTAACCCCTTACTGCCCATTGCGGTCCCAGTATGGCTACAGCTGGGAAGAAGGCTGCCGCCACGAGGTCCAAGGCCTGCAAACAGTGCATGGGACATGTGGCTGAGGATGGCCTCTGCACAGCTTGCGGTCTCACTGGGCCTAGCCCCCAGTGTTTCTGGCTCAGATGCTGCAGCACCACTGCTCTCCCCTGAGGTTCAGGTGGAGGCAGGGCCATGGGATGTACAGAGGTCCTTTAATGACACTGTAGTGTCCAGAATGTCTTCCATGTCACAATCATTGGAGGCTATACTGAGGAGGCTGTCTGATTCAGCCCCCCATACAGGGTCCCTAGGGGTTAACCCCAGGCAGGGAGAGAGATCTCATAAGAGACCCCGCTGGGAGGATACCCCCGAGGATGGTGAACATCATTCCTCTGATGAGGAACATCCATCTGATAGTGATGATGAGGGTGGAGACCCTGGCCCTGAGCCCCGGCCCCACAAAGCTCCTTCAGAGGGTCCAGGGGACGGTGTGGAGGATTTGGTTTCCTCCATTAACGAGACCCTGGGGCTCGTCCCCCGGCTGCGGTGGTGGATGGACCGCAGAAGGAATCTTTCCAGTGGCTGCCACCCCTGGGTCAGTTACGTGGTCTGTTCACTGACCATTCCAATTTTTGGAGAGTGGTCAGGACGCCCAGGGAGCATCCTGAGAGACGTTTCGTTAGGAAGACTAAGGATTCACGTTATCCTTTTCCTAAGGAGGTTCTGGATGAATGGTCGCGCTCCCCTAGGGTGGATGCTTCCTTGACCAGAGTTGCCGCTCATTCTCTTTTTTCGGCAGAGGATAGTTCCTCTCTGAAGGATCCTATTGACAAGCAATGCGAGTCATATGCTAAGTCTATATATGAGGCTGTGGGTTCTTCTTTTGCCCCAAACTTTTCTATGGTTTGGACGTTGCAGGCCATTACTGCATGTCTGGAGGGGATCACCGATATCCCGGGGTCTGATCCGGAGGTGACAGCTCTTGCCAACAAGGCTAAGGCCTATGCTGAATACGCCAGATCGGCTGCCTTTGAAACAGCTAATCGGAATGCCGTGGCCTCTGCTAATGCCGTGGTTTTGCGCAGATTGCTGTGGATGCGCCTCTGGGACTCGGATAAGGTGTCCAAGAGGATTTTGCAAGTCATGCCCTTTTCGGGCGATAGGCTTTTTGGGGACGAGCTGGATAAGCGAATTAAGGAGTTTACTGAGAAGAAGATCCCTCAGAACAGACCTAAGCCGCAGGGGTCTCAAAAATGGAACCCCAGACAGCGGTCCTTTCGTCCCAGCTCGCAATCTTCTACCTTGTCCGCGCGTTCGGACAAAGGAGGTAAAACCTCTGGTCACTGGCGTAACAAGAATCGCCAGAAGAAGCCAGCGGGGGCCGCGGCAGCTGCCGCCCCAAGGCGCCCTCTGCATGACTCGCTCCCGACTCCTGCCACCCACCGGTTGGAGGACGCCTGGCCCTGTTTCAGGACGTATGGCTTCTTCATGTTCAAGACCGGTGGGTGAGAGACATTGTCTCTCGGGGCTACAGGATCGAGCTGAAGTCCTTTCCTCCAAACCGTTTCTTTCTTTCCTCTCCGTCGCCGGAAAAAGCTCAGGCCTTTCACCAAGTTCTGATTGGTCTTCGAAGGGACGGAGTTGTGATCCCAGTTCCATCTGGGGAACGTTTCAGAGGTTTTTATTCAAACCTCTTCATTGTACCGAAGGACGGTTCGTTTCGCCCAGTGCTGGATCTGAAATTGTTCAACCAACATGTGCAAGTGCGAAAGTTTCGCATGGAATCCCTGCGCTCAGTGATAGCAGCCATGTCTCAGGGAGACTTCCTGGCATCCATAGACATCAAGGATGCCTACCTGCATGTGCCCATTGCACCAGCACATCAACGCTGGCTCAGGTTTGCAGTGGGGGAAGAACACTTCCAGTTTGTGGCGTTGCCGTTCGGTCTGGCCTCGGCCCCGCGGGTCTTCACGAAGGTGATGACGGCCATGGTGGCAACCCTGCATGCACAGGGTCATGCCATGCTACCTTACCTGGACGATCTGCTGATCAAGGCCCCGTCGAAGGAGCTGTGTCAGGGGAGCCTGGACGTGACCCTCAGGACTCTGGAACAGTTTGGGTGGATCCTGAATCTCCCAAAATCCTCACTAGTGCCAACCCAGTCATTGACTTATCTGGGCATGGATTTTCACACAGCCCCGGCACTGGTGTTGCTACCCCAGAAGAAGCAGACCTCCATCCAGTCGGGTGTCCGAGCCCTTCTTCATTCCCCACGATCATCCCTGAGGGGATTAATGAAGCTAGTGGGGCGCATGGTGGCGGCAATGGAAGCAGTGCCTTTTGCGCAATTTCATCTCCGCCCTTTGCAGCTGGAGATTCTCCACAAGTGGAACAAGAGGACATCATCTCTGGACAGAGTGGTGTCACTCTCTCACCAGACGAAGGAATCTCTTCATTGGTGGCTTCAGCCCCGTCACTTGGCTCGGGGACGGTCTTTCCTGCAACCTTCGTGGTTGGTGGTGACCACGGATGCCAGCCTGACAGGCTGGGGTGCGGTGTTCTTGCACCACAGAGCTCAGGGTCTCTGGTCGGTGTCAGAGTCCTCCCTACAAATCAATGTCCTGGAAATCAGAGCGATTTACCTGGCACTTCTGGCTTTCCACCATTTTCTGGCAGGGAAGCACATAAGAATTCAAACGGACAACGCGACGGCCGTCGCGTACGTCAACCATCAGGGCGGGACTCGAAGTGCCCAGGCCCTTGCCGAAGTCCACCGCATTCTGTCATGGGTGGAGGACAACGATTCGTTGATCTCAGCAGTCCACATCCCAGGAGTGGACAATTGGGAGGCCGACTACCTAAGCCGGCAAGGCATGGACGCCGGAGAGTGGTCTCTACACCCGGACGTCTTCCAGTCCATCTGTCGACGATGGGGAACTCCAGATGTGGATCTGATGGCCTCTCGGCTCAATCACCAAGTTCCGCAGTTCATAGCGCGGTCGTGGGATCCTCAGGCTCTGGGAGCAGACGCACTGGTCCAGGATTGGTCCAGGTTCCATCTTCCGTATGTGTTCCCGCCGTTGGCATTGATTCCCAGGGTCCTGCGCAAGATCAGGACGGAATGTCACAGAGCCATTCTAGTGGCGCCGGATTGGCCCAGGAGGTCTTGGTATCCGGACCTGTGGCAGCTCGCAGACGGGGAGCCGTGGAGACTGCCAGAAAGACCGGATCTCCTGTCTCAGGGTCCGTTCTTCCATCTCAATTCCGCGGCCCTCAAGTTGACTGTGTGGCCCTTGAGTCCTGGCTCTTGACTTCCAGAGGATTTTCTTCCTCGGTTGTTTCCACTTTGACTCGGGCCAGACGGCCTGCCTCGTTGAAGATCTATCACAGGACTTGGAAAATTTTCTTTTCCTGGTGCGCTTCAGTTGGGAAGAAGGCTTGGCCGTTCCGTCTCCCAACGTTGCTTTACTTCCTTCAATCAGGAATGGAGATGGGACTGTCTCTCAGTACTCTGAAGGGACAAGTGTCGGCACTGTCGGTGCTGTTTGACAAGCGTTTGGCTAAGATACTAACGGTCCGTACGTTTCTGCAAGGAGTTAGCCGGGTGGTTCCGCCGTACAAACGTCCTCTCGATCCTTGGGACCTCAATGTGGTCCTGGCGGCTTTGCAGAAGCCTCCTTTTGAGCCTTTGAGGGATATTTCTCTAGTTCGCCTTTCCCAGAAAGTGGTTTTTCTGGTGGCCATTACGTCGCTCAGGAGGATCTCGGAACTGGCAGCGCTCTCGTGCAAGTCCCCATTCCTGGTGGTTCATCAGGATAAGGTGGTGTTGCGCACGAGGCCCGAATTCTTGCCTAAGGTGGTGTCACCTTTCCATATTAATCAGGAGATTGTTCTCCCTTCTTTTTGCCCTAAACCGATTCACCGGTGTGAGAAAGAGTTGCACACTCTGGACCTGGTGAGGGCTATCAGGATTTATGTGTCTCGTACTGCATCGGTACGCACCTCGGACTCTCTGTTTGTCCTTACGGCTGGTCGCTATAAGGGTTCCCCGGCCTCCAAATCTACTTTGGCTCGGTGGATCAAAGCTCCTATTCAGGAAGCTTACCGTTCTTCTGGTATGCCTCTCCCGGTGGGATTGAAGGCTCACTCTACCAGGACCGTTGGTGCCTCTTGGGCTCTGCGGCACAGGGCTTCGGCTCAACAAGTTTGTCAGGCAGCCACTTGGTCTAGCCTCCATACGTTTACCAAACATTACATGGTACATGCCCATGCCTCTGCGGATGCGAGTTTGGGCAGGCGGGTCCTACAGGCGGCGGTGGCTCACCTTTGAAGTGCCCCGCACATCAAACGTCTCAAAGGAACTCTTTTCCCGCCCTGGGGTGTTGCTTTAGGACATCCCCATTGTCTGGGTCTCCCATTATGATGATCAGAAAAAAGAGAATTTTGTTTACTTACCGTAAATTCTTTTTTCTTGAATCATTAATGGGAGACCCAGCACCCACCCAGTTGTCCCGTTGGACGTTTTGTTGTGTTTTTGAACCTGTTGGCTCAGGCTTCTTTGGCTTGCATTGTTCGCGGCCATGCCTAGAGTTGTGGTGTGGGTTGCCTCCTCGCAGCTTATGAACTAAACTGGGGATCTGCTCCTGCAGTGGGGGTTTATAGGCGGAGGGGCGGAGACTACAAAAAACTTGTAGTACCTAGTGTGGCCTCCGGAGGGCAGACTGCCTAAACCCCATTGTCTGGGTCTCCCATTAATGATTCAAGAAAAAAGAATTTACGGTAAGTAAACAAAATTCTCTTTTTTATTTTACTTGTATAGCACTATTCCACAGCGCTTTACGACCTTTGCACATGCTCATAAGGTGCTTCAATATAGACATTTTCACATGTTTATTAGATGTTTTAATATAAAAGTGACATTTGCCATGGTCCTTAGGTGCTTCAATGTAAAAGTTGGTGACCATTGTATGTGCTCATTATAGATGCTTTATATAAAAGTTAGTGAGATTTGCACATGTTCATTAGATGCTTTAAAGTTGGCGACCTTTGTACATGCTCATTAGATGCTTTAAAATGAAGCATGCTCATTAGATGCTTCAATGTAAAAGATAGCGACCATTGCAAATGCTCATTAGATGCTTTAATATGAAAGATGATTTAATATGAAAGTTAGCGACCTTTGCACATGCTCATTAGATGCTTAAATATAAAAGATAATAACCATTGCAATTGCTCATTAGATGCTTTACTATGAAAGTTAGCGACCTTTGCACATGCTCATTAGATGCTTAAATATAAAAATAATGGTAACCTTTGCACATCTCATTAGATGCTTCAATATGAAATAATAAGACCCACCCTGAATGAATTTAATAAAATAACGCAAATATGGGTCTAGAGAATAATCTTGGTGGCCAATGTGAAATATTTTCGAATTTCTGATTTTTTTCCTTTTTTACGTATTCTGATATAAATGCTTTTTTTTTTTTTTTTTTTTATAAAACATCATGTAATTTTATTTTAAATATAACCTTATTTAAGCAGTAAGTTACTGTCTGACACTATTTATCATGTGTACTTTTCTGTGCTTGACTGCAGGTCCTTCACATAATGAGACGAGGCCGGGAGACGCTGCTGACTTTACTTGAGGCCTTTGTGTACGACCCTCTGGTGGACTGGACGGCCGGCGGAGAAGCTGGCTTTGCTGGTGCGGTGTATGGAGGAGGAGGTCAGCAGGCGGAAAGCAAACAAAGCAAACGAGAAATGGAGCGAGAGATCACCCAGAGCCTGTTCTCTTCCAGAGTAGCAGAAATTAAGGTAGTGACTTGCTCTGGTGTATGGTTGTGATATAATGAAATGGTCTGCCCTGATGTGTAGGATCTGTGTATAATAGGCCTCTCGTTTTTGAAAGGTGAACTGGTTTAAGAACAAAGATGAGATGCTGAGTGTCCTCCCAAAGCTAGACAGCAGTTTAGAGGAATATCTAAACTTGCATGAGGATTTGTCAGAAGTGGAGAAGTTGCAGGCCAGACTTGTGGAAGAGATGGCGTTCTTAGAAGGAGCTGAAGCATCAGATCACCCTGCTCACACTCTGCAGCATAGGTGGGTTATTATTATTTTCGTTTGTAGCATTTACATCCAGAAAAATGCTCAGAGGGGGGTATTACCAAGATATTTTACTATGCTCTATCCCATGAAGAGGGGATCATTTTCTGATGTGTGTCTTACAACTTGGACTCTCCACGATTCCATGAGCGAGGCTGAGGACCTACAAAGCTTTGCAGAGACCCCTCTTGAATGGAACAGAGGTGACCATACACAACCTCCATTCCATCCCCTTTCTAGAAGACTGACAGAGATAGCCGAGCGATGTGCTTGGTTTGATTTGTCAGTCCCACAGAGCATTGAGAGGAGCGGAGGTTGGGCATGGTCACCTCCTCCATTGAAGATGAGGTTCTGCAAAGCTTTGCTTCATCCTCTAAAGGACCTTGTTGGGATTGGTGGGTGTCCCAGTGATTGACTCTCTGTGATCAGTAAGTTCTCTATAGAATAACCGCTAAAAGGGTATTTGAAGACTTCTCAAAATTTATGAAAGCCAAGGGATCCTTATGGAATAAAAAAATACCACTCAAAAAAACAGAGGCTTTGAAGGTTTAGGTGGTAAATAACACTGCACTCTTTATTTGCTTCTTCTTCGCTTTGTTCACTCTCCTACACCCCTTTACTTTACATGACTTTCTTTAGCTCTGTGCTTGGCTTTAGTGGCATCAGAAACCTTAGTGAAAGTACTTGTTTCTGTGCACCCTAATTGTGCGTAAGTGCACCGCTATGAGTCGCCTCTTTTGAAGTTAGCGGTTTCCCATTACTAACGTGCCCTCCCTTTCTTTTGTCCTAACTATTTCTAACTAACATTTTTCCAATATAGTTCAACTACCTACCCTCCTCATGTAAGCTGATCTCTCTGAGGCTCGCAAATTCCTTTATCGTTGTTGCTGCTTTGAACCCTCTGGCTGCAGACTGGAATTAGACCAACTGAGCGGGACAAGTCACTGGTAGGGGGCAGGGCTGCCTCTCTGTGAGTGACAGCAGTCTGGGCATACATGCCCGGATCACACTTCACTCTCCTCTTAGCCCCTACTTAGTGTCATGCCTTGCTCAGTTGGTCTGATTCTGGTCTGCAGCCAGAAGGATCAAAGCTACAACAACACTAGTATTTATGAGCCTCTTGGAGATTAAACTTACAGGAGCAGGGTAGGTAGCAGAATTATACAAGGAAAGTGTTAGGACAAAAGAAAAGATCACATTAGTAAAACTCCCCGGCGTTCCCTATCGAGCAGGGTGTCATGGGACCACACATGTATGTGATTTATATACTTGCTGTGTTGACAAGGCTCTTGTGGCTTCTTTTGATAGAAGTCAATCTTGTGTATTCAGCACATGTCCACAAGTATGTAAATTCTATACATATAGTCACATGACCACCTGCAATACCGGGGAATAAAGCCGGCGTGTGCACCGCATGTTGTCACAGTTTGGTAGTCCTCAAGTCACAGTGTCATTGTAGGCTTTTGTGCACCAAGCCTAGATAACCCGTCTAAATACTGATTTGTATGTGGCTGACCATTGCTTCTTTAGGTATTCTGAACACACCCAACTACAGACTCAGCAGAGAGCGGTGCAGGAATCCATCCAAGTAAAGCTGAACGAATCCGAGCAATGGATAACACAGTACCAAGCCGCATTCAGCAACTTAGAGGCAACCAAACTGGCAGGACTGCTACAGGAGATCAGCAGCCAAATGGACCTGGGTATTTAACAATTTAATTTCTTAATCTATTCACATATCATTTTTTTTGTGCGAATCTTAGCCATTTAACCAAACAATAATTAGCCCTCATACAGCATCTCCTAGAACAGGGCTGCACACAGTGTGGCCCACATGCGGCCCTCTGGCTGTTCCAGTCTGGCCTGTGGATAGCCACCAGACCCTCCTTCCACCAGTCAGCATGTCAGCCAGCTGTGCAGCGGGGTCAGGGCAGCAAAACGATGGGGGAACTGGAGTATGCAATTTTTTTTGTTGTTTTTTTTATGTTTATATGAGTGCACACTGTGTATAAGGGGCTAGGTGAGGATCATAAAGTATAAGAGGCTGTGTGGGGGCTCATACTGTATATAAAAGGGCTACATGGGGGCTCATACTGTATATGGAGGGGCTATGTAGGGGCTCATACTGTATATGGAGGGGCTTTGTAGGGGCTCATACTGTATATAGAGGGACTATGTGGGAGCTCATACTGTATATAGAGGGGCTATGTAGGGGCTCATACTGTATATAGAGGGGCTCATACTGTATATAGAGGGGCTATGTGGGAGCTCATACTGTATATAGAGGAGCTATGTGGGAGCTCATACTGTATATAGAGGGGCTATGTAGGGGCTCATACTGTATATGGAGGGGCTTTGTAGGGGCTCATACTGTATATAGAGGAGCTATGTAGGGGCTCATACTGTATATAGAGGGGCTCATACTGTATATAGAGGGGCTATGTGGGAGCTCATACTGTATATAGAGGAGCTATGTGGGAGCTCATACTGTATATAGAGGGGCTATGTAGGGTCTCATACTGTATATGGAGGGGCTTTGTAGGGGCTCATACTGTATATAGAGGAGCTATGTAGGGGCTCATACTGTATATAGAGGGGCTATGTGGGAGCTCATACTGTATATAGAGGAGCTATGTGGGAGCTCATACTGTATATAGAGGGGCTATGTAGGGGCTCATACTGTATATGGAGGGGCTTTGTAGAGGCTCATACTGTATATGTAGGGGCTCATACTGTATATGGAGGGGCTTTGTAGGGGCTCATACTGTATATAGAGGGGCTATGTGGGAGCTCATACTGTGTATGGAGGAACTATGTAGGGGCTAATACTGTTTATGGAGGGGCTATGTGTGGGCTCATACTGTATATAAAAGGCTATGTTGGGGTTCATACTATATATAGAGGGGCCTTGTGTGGGCTCATAATGTATATAGGCCATGTGAAGGCTCACTGTATTTTTTAGGCTATGTGTGGGCTTATACTGTATATAGCAGGCTATTTGGAGGCTTATACTGTATATAGGGGGCTGTGTGTGCTCATACAGTATGTAGGGGGATGTCAGCATACTTAAAGGGAGCCTGTTGGGTCGCTCAGGACTAGACAAGGTCGACGCGTCATACCTGGAAACAGCCCATAGATTTTAGTATCTTCAAAGAAGAAGACAGCACTTGTAGATAGGTGATCACATCCACCGGTGTGTGATACCCACAGATTGAGGGCGGACAGTACCCTGAAAGAACGCCCCATCAGACTAGAACGTGCCTAATTAACATATGACATTGTAAGTTATAAAATGATTTTTTTTATCAACTTTCACCTGAAAGTATTAGGTTAGACGAGGATGAGGAGGAATGTACGAGGAAGGTGCAGGGACAGATCGGGATAGCTGCGGGGTGTAAACAACCTGACAGGTTCCCTTTAATTCTGCTCAATATTAAATGATACAATGAATACCAGTATAATATAATTAATATGTTCATATTAATATTGAGCAGCATTAATTCCAGCCTATTAGTTCGTTCCTCCACACCAGTCTCTGTCTCTCATGTGTCTCCTCAGGAAAAATGAATTGCTCACCCCTGTTCTGGAATAAAAACTTTTTGTTGTTTGATCGCCATCTAGTGATCTATTGTGGTATTGTTGTAAACAGAAATCCATTAAATGTATGTGGATTATCTGACTAGACTCTCCAAATAACACATGCATGGTAACTGGTTGTGTAACACCTCACATCCCCAATATTTATTTTATTAGGGTTTGTGTCTCTCTTTGTTTATCATAAATATTGAATAGGTTTTTTTTTTCATGGAATAATGAAATATATACTCTTTTAATTAAACCAAATAGATATTTATTGAATATCAATCAGGTTGTAACATTCAGGATTGACATCTTCCATTGTACAAAAAGTTTTAAACATCCCTCTCCCACCTCCCTCCCCCCCCCCCTCAAATCCGAACTTCAGATTAACAAGAGGTTATCCATGGATCCCATAAATTATCAAAACAATTTCTCCTGTTTCCTTTTTCTATTAATTCTGTTTTCAAAATTTATAATACATGCGACTTGGTTTAGAAATTCGCCCCTAGTCAGGGACTCCTCTGCTATCCAATGCTTCGCTCTGCAATACAGTCAACAGGCCACATATAATGGTCTAGTGATTACACTCTTATGTACATTGCTAATTCTTATTTCCTCTACATAGCCCAGTATGCATATTAAGGGATCTCTATCAATAACACACTTGTACACACTTTCTATTTTGTTTAAGACAGTGGTCCAATAAGCAGATAATCTATGGCACGTCCACACCATATGCATCATCCCTGCAGGTTCTGTTCGACAACGGGGGCATGCCGAGTCCGAACGAAGTCCAGCCCTGCACATCAGCTCTGGAGTTTTGTGAACACTATGAATGACAAATAGCTGAGACAATCTCCCTGGTTCACTTAAGGTACCGTCACACAGGGACATATCGCCGGCAATGTTGCCGGGGATCGCGGGAGCGCGCATCCCTGACAACATCGCCGGTGAGATGTCAGACTGAGCAACTTACCGGCGATGTCGCCGGCTAGTTGCCGCGGCTATCGCTCGCTGGGTTGCCCAGCAACCCAGCAAGCGATCACTCGCAATGTTGGATATAGGCGGAATCGCCCGCAACATTGCAGGTTGCCGCGTTACACAGGGCGATCAGGCAGGATCGCCTGAGCAACATCGCCAGGTTTCCCAACATTGTTGGGAAACCTGGCGATGTGACTCAGGCGATTCATCGCCTGATTATCGCCCTGTCACACGAGGCAACTCGCCGCCGGCCCTTTAGAGACAGCCGAGGCACATATTCCAATACTGATTCCAGTCTGTCATCCCTGATCCCACTTATGTCCTGCTCCCAATGCTGTCTAGCTTTAATCGGATGTTGAACCAAGAAGTTCTGCATCAGGTCTTGGTATATGCTGGAGATGACACCCTTTATTTCCCCCTGTGCACCTATATAGTCCAGTAGAGAATGTCTTTCTGTATCATCATGACAGTTTGCTTGATTTGGGATTTGTTTATACTGAAACCTACACTTTTCCAGGATCCCAAATTCCTCCCTCAACATCTAAGAAGTCTTCAGTCCATCACGACATGTGAAATGAGCCACACACTGCACCCCCCTTGCAGTCCAGTTAACAAGGTCGCCCATTTTCCCAAATTCTGGAAGATCCTCATTTCACCAGATCGGGGAGTACACCATAAGATGCTGCACCTCTCTAACCAACTTAACCGTTAGCTTATGAATTAAACCCAATGTAGGATATGTCTGTCCCAGGCCCTGAAATAGAGACTCCATCCCACCATTGTCCCCAATATATTCTGTATGAACCCATCCTTCCCTTCTCCGCTCCGTCCTCTCAAGTGTTGACGTTGCACCACGACATGGTACACCCAGGTATTAGGAAGAGCCAGTCTTCATTGGTCCTTCTGTCTCTGTAAAATTTACATCTTTATTCTTGCCTGTTTTTTTTAGCTCAAACCAACTCACCGAAAAAGAAATCTATACTTTATCTAGTCTATGTACGTATTGTCACATTGTCTCTCTCCTCAGGTCCTCCTAGCTACGTACCCGCTACAGCGTTCCTGCAGAATGCCGGGCAGGCGCACCTGATCACACAGTGTGAGCAGTATGAGGCAGAGATGGGCACCCTGCTGCAGCAGAGACGCTCCGTGCTCCGCGGGTGCCTGGAGCACCTCCACAATTACGCCACTGTGGCACTTTTGTACCCCAAATCCGTGTTTCAGAGACACAGAATGGAGCAGTGGAAGACCTGGATGGAAGAACTGATCTGCAGCATGACCATGGAGCACTGCCAGGAAATCTATACCAAGTAAGTATAGAAGCCAGGATCTATAATGAGATACCAGGCTGCAGCAGAAAAGACTGCATGACTGAATGTGGATTGATGTGACTGATTCCAGCTGAAGTCTCCACCCTGATGACGGTGCAGGTTCCTAATGCAAACATCTAAAGTGCTATTTATGATAAATTCATGTTTTTTTGTTGTTTTTTTTTTTTTTTTTTTTTTAATCATGCACAGTGCATGATCTAAATAATATTGGAGGCAGTTTAAAAACAAAAGACATGGCAGGTTCTCTTTCATTTTGCTCAGAATTGTAGAATGTTTTATTTTTGTATTTTAAAGGTATGAAAATCAGTATGCTCCGCAGCCCTCCCAAGCTCAGTTCATCTCCGCCAGTGACCTGGCCCTGCAGCGCCATTACGCAGATACCAATAACCGCCTTCTGAGACAGGTGGAGCGGCTCAAACAAGAGGCCGTGTCCGTGCCGGTGTGTGAAGACCAACTCAAAGAGATCGAGCGCTGCATCAAGGTCTTCCTACATGAAAATGGAGACGAGGGCTCGCTGAGCCTGGCCAGTGTCGTCATCTCTGCTCTCTGCACATTAACCAGGTATCTCATCATAGCCCCCTGATCCCATACACTCCACTGACCTAGCCGCACTCTTACGTTGTTTGGTATTGTTTGGCAGGCGCAATCTAATGATGGAGGGCGCTGCATCCAGCGCAGGGGAGCAGCTGGTGGATCTGACCTCACGGGACGGGGCCTGGTTCCTGGAAGAGCTGTGCAGCATGAGCGGCAATGTCACCTGCCTCGTACAGTTACTCAAACAGTGCAAACTAATCCCCCAAGATCTGGATATACCCAACCCCCTGGAGGCGTCTGAAGCTGTGCATCTAGCAAATGCTGTGTACATCTCCCTGCAGGTAAAGGGGACTAATAATCAGGAGGAGGAGCACTTACCCATGCAATGACTATTGTGGATGAGAAATTCCTTGAAGGCTTCCAGATCAGCGGGTTGCATTTCTAGGTTCTCAGGTTGGCTGAGGTGTGGCATAACGTTTTCCAGACTTGATGCCAAAGTTCACCTGTATTAATTTTGATTGTCATAAATAGCATTTCCCTGCTGTATTATTTGGTAGATTCCCTTTAAGTTGTGCAGTTCTATCAGCAGGTTTTTGCTACCTCATCTGACAGCAACATAATGTAGGCAAAGAAACCCTGAATCCAACGATGTATCACTTAGATTATTGGATGCAGCCGTTCTCACACAATGAAAGCATTTAATTTTAGGAACACAGCAGAGCTGGGAGAGCTGCCCTCACACATACAAGGCTCTCTATAGAGATTGTGCATTAAAAATGAGGCAACAATCACAGCAAGAGCACATGTCTGACTGCCCTGCGTGTGACAAAGTAGCCCCGTAATGTTAATCACCAGGTGATAAAGCCTTTAGTTTAAGTAAACAATAGCACAGAGAATAAGTGAGGCATAGTTAATCTTTGTTTTTCATCATGCTGTCCTCAGCTTAAATAGCAAAAACCTGCTGACAGATTCCCTTTAAAAGGGAGCAGCTACAAGATTGTAGCACCCTTTCTTCTAAACGCTGTAAGAACATTGCCAGTAATGCAGTTGTGCACCAGATTTTTTGGCTCAAGAGTTTGATGCATTTTTAGTAGTAAATGCGCTCCATTATTTTCGTAACATTTTAGTATATTTCTTTTTGTAAAGGAGCTGAACTCAAACTTCTGTCAGATAATTTTCCCTGAAGCGCTGAGATGCCTCATGAAGGGTGAGCAGACCTTAGAGGTCATGCTGCAGGAATTGGACGCCCTGATCGACCAAACCACAGAGGGGACGCCACTGCAGGCCCTGGTTGATTCACTGCAGACCTACCTGAGGAATGCCGCCATGGGTCTGGAAGATGAGGCAAATGCTCAATACATTGACGTTGCAAGGTATTTAATGATCTTTATCATACAGATAGGTTGTAAACTATAGTTGGTAGTTGATGGAGTCGGTGACACTTTTTTGCTTTAATTTTATTTATTAAATGCAGAGACAAAGAAAAATCTCATAGTACTTGCCATATTCTGCTGCAGCGGGCGATCTTGTGTGTGGATATTTATTATTCCCACACATTATCTTTGGCATGAGAGCAGCAAATGCCCTGGCAGTAGATAATACTCTCCTCCCCATCGCTCCCCTGCAGCACCGACATCCTCCTGTCGTCTTGTGCTGTCAGCTGATGCGGTGTGTGGAGGGCGGCGCAGGACTGACGTCATTGCTGTGCGCTCACACTGATCATCAGTTGCCGGCACACAACGCCAGGAGGGTTTCTGTGCTGCAGGCCAGCGATAGGAGGTGAGTATAATTGTTTATTTTTTGTTTGTTTAAACTGCATCCACCATGATGGGGACCATATGTACCAGGATTGGGGATCATATACCAGGAAATGGGCACATATACCATGAGATGGGCGGCACATATACCAGGATGGCGGATCATATACCAGGAGGTGGGCACATATACCAGGATGGGGGAACATATACCAGGAGATTGGCACATATACCAGAATAGGAGATCATATACCAGGAGATGGGCACATATACCAGAATAGGAGATCATATACCAGGAGATTGGCACATGTACCAGGATGGGGGATCATATACCAGAATATGGGCGCATATACCATGATAGGGGATCATGTACCAGGATGGCAAATCATATAGCAGGATATGGGCACATATACCAGGATGGCGGATCATATACCAGGAGATGGGCACATATGCCAGGATGGCGGATCATATACCAGGAGATGGAATCATATACCAGGATTTGGGGATCTTATACCAGGATATGGGGGTCATTCCAGGATATACAAAACAAACTATTCACTGATCTCAGGGAGACCAGTTCAAGAAAACACTGCGGGCAGCCGGCTAAAGCGCTCAACACAGTGAATTCCTAGGCACATTGCCCCCTGGGAATTTTGAATATGCAAATAGTCTGTGGAGCCTCGTTTAGGAGTCTCAACACAGGACAAGCCAGATATCCATCCAGGGAAGGACCCAGTCAAGGGGTGGCTCCTTGCTGAGAACACCATAACCACCATATTAAGTGGCCCTTTGAGTCAATATCCAGCTCTTTACAAGCTGAAAGATGTGACAAGGGAATACCAAGGCCAGGTATCCATCCACAGACAGCTGTTTCGGGGTGTTGCCCCTCATCAATGTGGAGTAGGATTCTGGCTAGGTGGGAGCAATGCCTAGTAGACCAACATCACAAAGCATTCACTGACCTCAGGGAGACCAGTTCAAGAAAACACTGCGGGCAGCTGGCTAAAGAGCTCAACACAGTGAATTCCTAGGCGCATTGCCCCCTGGGAATTTAGAATATGCAAATAGAGTCTGTGGAGCCTCGTTTAGGAGTCTCAACACAGGACTAGCCAGATCTTCCTCTAGTGAAGGACCTAGCCATGATAACCACCATATTAAGTGGCTTTTTGAGTCAATATCCAGCTCTTTACAAGCTTAAAGATATGACAAGGGAATACCAAGGCCAGGTATCCATCCACAGACAGCTGTTTCGGGGTGTTGCCCCTCCCAGTGTGGAGTAGGATTCTGGCTAGGTGGGAGCAATGCCTAGTTGACCAACAAAACAAAGTATTCACTGATCTCGGGTAGACCAGTCAAAGAAAACACTCCGGGCAGCCGGCTAAAAAGCGCTTAACACAGTGAATTCCTAGGCCCATTGCCCCCTGGGAATTTTGAATATGCAAATAGTCTGTGGAGCCTCGTTTAGAAGTCTCAACACAGGACTAGCCAGGATATAGACATATACACAGATTGGGCACATATATGAGGATATGGGTCATGTGCCAGGATGGGGATGATATAACTGGATGGGGCACATGTACCAGGATAGGGGGAATAATATACCTGGATGGGAGCTTTATGCCAGAATGGGCCACATATGCCAGGATGGAGGACCACATATGAGAAGGATGTATACCATGAAGTGGCCCAGGATGGGGACATTAGTACAGAATTTGGGGACATTACCACCATAGTGTCACCAGCAGTGTCCATTTCCACCCATAACAGTGCATCATGACCACATGTTTTTGCTTCAAAATGTTTATTCCTTCTTTCCTCTAAACCCTGGGTGCATCCGTATAGTGCGAAAAATACAGTATTGACACATTAAACTTTGATTAGGCGATACTGGCTTCCATCTTCCCTCTCCACAGCATATAGTCCCCCTTTCTGTACGTATTCAGTAAATGTGCAGAAAGCAGTGGATTGCCAGAGGTGGATCCTTCATTATTGGCCTCTTTTGCAGGTTGCTTCATTCTCAGTATGGAGACCTAATTCAGCCGAGGAACGGAACAGTGGAAGAAACTCCAAAGATGTCAGCTGGTCAGATGCTTCTGGTGGCATTTGATGGGATGTTTGCTCAAGTTGAAACTGCATTTGGATTGTTACTTGACAAGGTTGGCATATTGATGTATTGATGAATGGACCTTTTTGTTAAAAATTATATTTTTATCATTATTGTTTATTTTGCATTTTTATTATAGTTAAAGCAAATGGAAATTCCCGCTGCCTGGAGAAAAGTTGACATAATCCGTGAAGCGCGCAGTACCCAAGTGAACTTTTTTGAGGATGAAGAGCTTCGCCGGGTCTTGGATGAAATATTCTTTCTGAAGAGACTGCAAACAATCAGGGAATTCTTCAGACTTTGTGGCATTTTCTCTAACACCTTGTCTGGTGAGGATATAGTTATTTTTCTGATGCGTCTTAGTCTTTTACTGCATCTTTAAAAATATGGGATGGGACCAGAAAGAGTTATGCAACTTGATATTTACCTCTAGTTACTCAGAGATTTCTGCACGATCATAATCTTGATGTAGCACACACGGTATACATTATTTAAAGTGACCCTGTCCACAGATTTGGGCCTTTTAAACTAAAAGCGCCACCTTCAGCAGCACCTATGCTGCATTGTAAAAAGGTGTTTATTATGCACTGACTGCCTCTGTACACCAAATAAATAAGTTTTAAAAATGTACTGACCCTGTATTATAATTACCTGTTTCCAGTCCATTGGGCTTGATTGCAGCTTGGTCAGTCCCATGTCGTCTTGCCACCCGTCCCACCTCTCCATGCCGCCCGACAGCCTTTTCTTATGAGTGATATCCGAATAACGTGCCTGCGCACAGCACTGCCCTTCTACTGCAGGCAGCACCTTTAAACACTTCTATGCATGCGTGAACCACTAAGGTCCCTGCTCAAATGCACCTGTGCCATCCGGAGAAGCCTCTGCACAGGTGCACTTGCAGGTTTCGGATGTCACTCAGAAAAAAGGCTGTCGGACGGCGAGGAGAGGCGGGATGGACCGAGTTGCAATCAATCCCATTGGACCAGAAATGGCGGGAGGTTTTTAAAACTTATTTTTTCTGATCATCATAATGGGAGACCCAGACAATGGGGTTTAGGCAGTCTGCCCTCCGGAGGCCACACTAGGTACTACAAGTTTTTTGTAGTCTCCGCCCCTCCGCCTATAAACCCCCACTGCAGGAGCAGATCCTCAGTTTTACTTCAGTGTGCTCGGAGATCACACCTATGACTTGCACGTCACAGGAGATTTACTTAGGAAGATTTTGTGATGCAATGAAGACAAGTGGATCCCTGACGTGGGGATCCCCGGCATACTCCCTGTCCACCTTTGGGTGCATACAGGTCGAGGTACCTTGGTCCGTAGCCCTCGGGCCTGGACGCGGACTTTATTGTCTGGCCTGGTACTATGCCGTGCTCCCCCACTACTCACTTCTGAAGCGCTCTGGTGGGGTGGGAGCCCTGGAGCCTTGCACAGCTCCGTTCCGGTCTGCGGCCTCTCCATGGAAGCGTATTCTGCGGACCGGAACCTGGACCCCCCGTCCGCTACCCACTAGGACCGGTGCCGGACGTGGACCCATTGGGTGAAGGTACTCTGTATCTCCTTATGTGGGCCTGGGGGGACATGGTGTATGTTATGTGACCATGTATGGAGAACCTCGGTTCCCTCGGGACATGCGGTTCTGGGAGGAGGCCCCTGCCTGAAGGGCTCCTCTTATTGTCATCCGCGTTACACAGTGGGTGGCCGCCATTACAGATGGGTTCTGGCGCCTTTTTTCTCCCTGTGTGCGGCTCCTGAGCGCGTCCCCCTCTGGGCGGTGACGTCACGCTCCTTGCGGCCTATGTGTTATCGGTCTCCTCGGGCTTCTGCTTAGCCGCGCCCACTCATTAGTGGCGCGTCGGCCATTTTCTCCTCATTCCTGTGAGGATTGGTGGCGTGCACATCGCGCTCCGGGGAGAGGCTGCAGTTTGCCCGAGGAGGTCGCACACGTCCCGCTCTGATTCACCGCTTCCCTGGTCGGTATTCCGCTGGGTGTCCGGTGTTAACCCCTTACTGCCCGGGGCAGCGCCAGTATGTCTACGGCTGGACAGAGGGCTCCCGCCACGAGGTCCAAGACATGCAAACAGTGCATGGGACAGGTAGATGGGGATGGTGTCTGCGCAGCTTGCGGTCTCACTGGGCCTGGCCCCAGTGTTTCTGTCTCTGAAGCTACAGCACCACTGCTCTCCCCTGAGGTTCAGGGGGAGGCAGGGCCATGGGATGTTCAGAAGTCGTTTAATGATACTGTAGTGTCCAGAATGTCTTCCATGTCGCAATCCTTAGAGGCTATACTAAGGAGGCTGTCTGATTCAGCCCCCCAGACAGGGGCCCTTTGGGCTAACCCCCGGCTGAGTGAGGGTTCTCATAAGAGACCTCGCTGGGAAGATGACCCTGAGGATGGTGAACATCGTTCCTCTGATGAGGAACAGCCATCTGATAGTGATGATGAGGGTGGAGACCCTGGCCCTGAGCCCCGGCACCACACGGCTCCTTCAGAGGGTCCGGGGGACGGTGTGGAGGACTTGATTTCCTCCATTAACGAAACCCTGGGGCTCGTCCCCCCGGCTGCGGTGGTGGAGAGACCGCAGAAGGAATCTTTCCAGTGGCTGCCGCCATTAGGTCAGTCACGTGGTCTGTTCACTGACCATTCCAATTTTTGGAGAGTGGTCAGGACGCCCAGGGAGCATCCTGAAAGGTGTTTTGTTAGGAAGACTAAGGATTCACGTTATCCTTTTCCTAAAGAGGTTCTGGAGGAATGGTCGCGCTCCCCTAGGGTGGACGCTTCCCTGACTAGAGTTGCGGCTCATTCTCTTTTTTCAGCAGAGGATAGCTCTTCTCTGAAGGATCCTATCGACAAGCAATGCGAGTCATATGCGAAGTCTATATATGAGGCTGTGGGTTCCTCTTTTGCCCCAAACTTTTCTATGGTCTGGACGTTGCAGGCCATTACTGCGTGTCTGGAGGGGATCACCGATATCCCGGGGTCTGACCCGGAGGTGACGGCTCTCGCCAATAAGGCTAAGGCATACGCTGAATACGCCAGGTCGGCTGCCTTTGAAACAGCTAATCGGACTGCCGTGGCCTCTGCTAATGCGGTGGTCTTACGCAGATTGCTGTGGATGCGCCTCTGGGACTCGGATAAGGTGTCCAAGAGGATTTTGCAAGTCATGCCTTTTTCGGGCGATAGACTTTTTGGGGACGAGCTGGATAAGCGGATTAAGGAGTTTGCTGAGAAGAAGATCCCTCAGAACAAGCCCAAGCCGCAGAGGTCTCAAAAATGGAATCCTAGGCAGCGGTCCTTTAGTCCCGGCTCGCACCCTTCCACCTCGTCCACGCGTTCGGACAAAGGAGGTAAACCCTCCGGTCCCTGGCATAACAAGAATCGCCAGAAAAAGCCAGCGGGCGCCGCGGCGGCGACTGCCCCCAAGGTGTCCTCTACATGACTCGCTCCCAACTCCTGCCACCCCACCGGTCGGAGGACGCCTGGCCCTGTTTCAGGACGTATGGCTTCTTCACATTCAAGACCGGTGGGTGAGAGACATTATCTCTCGGGGCTACAGGATCGAGCTGAAGTCTTTTCCTCCAAACCGTTTCTTTCTTTCCTCCCCGTCACCGGAGAAGGCTCAGGCTTTTCACCAAGTCCTGATTGGTCTTCAGAGGGACGGAGTGGTGATCCCAGTGCCGTCTGGGGAACGTTTCAGAGGGTTCTACTCCAACCTCTTTATAGTTCCAAAGAAGGACGGTTCGTTTCGCCCAGTGCTGGATCTGAAATTGTTCAACCAACATGTGCAAGTGCGGAAGTTTCGCATGGAGTCTCTGCGCTCGGTGATTGCTGCCATGTCTCAGGGAGATTTCCTGGCGTCCGTGGACATCAAGGATGCCTACCTGCACGTGCCCATTGCGCCAGCACATCAACGCTGGCTCAGGTTTGCAGTGGGGGAAGAACACTTCCAGTTTGTAGCATTGCCGTTCGGTCTGGCCTCGGCCCCGAGGGTCTTCACGAAGGTGATGACGGCAATGGTGGCAACCCTGCATGCTCAGGGTCATGCCGTAATACCTTACCTGGACGATCTGCTGATCAAGGCCCAGTCGCAGGAGTTGTGTCAGGGGAGCCTGGATGCGACCCTCAAGGCTCTGGAACAGTTTGGCTGGATTCTGAATCGCCCGAAATCCGCATTGGTGCCAACCCAGTCGTTGACTTATCTGGGCATGGATTTTCACACAGCCCCGGCGCTGGTGTTGCTACCCAGCAAGAAGCAGACCTCCATCCAGTCGGCAGTTCGCACCCTTCTTCATTCGCCACAATCTTCCCTGAGGGGCTTAATGAAGCTGGTGGGGTGCATGGTGGCGGCAATGGAAGCGGTGCCTTTTGCGCAGTTTCATCTCCGCCCTTTGCAGATGGAAATTCTCCACAAGTGGAACAAGAGGTCGTCATCTCTGGACAGAGTGGTGTCTCTCTCTCCTCGGACCAAGGAATCCCTTCATTGGTGGCTTCAACCCCATCACTTGGCGCGGGGTCGATCCTTCCTCCAACCTTCGTGGTTGATAGTGACCACGGATGCCAGCCTCACAGGCTGGGGTGCGGTGTTCCTGCAACACAGGGCCTAGGGTCTCTGGACGGTGTCAGAGTCCTCTCTGCAAATCAATGTCCTGGAAATCAGAGCGATTTACCTGGCACTTCTGGCTTTCCACCGTTTTCTGGCAGGGAAACCCATACGAATTCAGACGGACAACGCGACAGCCGTCGCCTACGTAAACCATCAGGGCGGGACTCGAAGCGCCCAGGCCCTCGCCGAAGTCCACCGCATCCTGTCATGGGTGGAGGACAACGATTCGGTGATATCGGCCGTCCACATCCCAGGAGTGGACAATTGGGAGGCCGACTACCTAAGCCGGCAAGGCATGGACGCCGGAGAGTGGTCTCTACACCCGGACGTCTTCCAGTCCATCTGTCGACGGTGGGGAACTCCAGATGTGGATCTGATGGCCTCTCGGCTCAATCACCAAGTTCCGCAGTTCATGGCGCGTTCATGGGATCCTCAGGCTCTGGGAGCGGATGCTCTGGTCCAGGATTGGTCCAGGTTCCACCTTCCGTATGTATTCCCGCCGTTGGCGTTGATTCCCAGAGTCCTGCGCAAGATCAGGACGGAATGTCGCAGAGCCATTCTAGTGGCTCCGGATTGGCCCAGGAGGTCGTGGTATCCGGACCTGTGGCAGCTCGCAGACGGGGAACCGTGGAGACTGCCAGACAGACAAGATCTTCTGTCTCAGGGGCCGTTCTTCCATCTCAATTCCGCGGCCCTCAAGTTGACTGTGTGGCCCTTGAGTCCTGGCTCTTGACTTCCAGAGGTTTTTTCTCCCTCGGTTGTCTCTACTTTAACCAGGGCCAGACGGCCTACCTCGTTAAAAATCTACCACAGAACTTGGAAAATTTACTTTTCCTGGTGTGCTTCTGTTGGACGGAAGGCGTGGCCTTTCCGTCTCCCAACGTTGCTTTCATTCCTTCAGTCAGGAATGGACATGGGATTGTCCCTCAGTTCTCTGAAGGGACAAGTGTCGGCACTGTCGGTGCTGTTCGACAAGCGTTTGGCTAAGATACCAACGGTCCGTAGGTTTCTGCAGGGGGTTAGCCGGGTGATTCCACCGTACAAACGTCCTCTTGATCCTTGGGACCTCAATGTGGTCCTGGCGGCCTTGCAGAAGCCTCCTTTTGAGCCTTTGCGGGATGTTTCTCTGGTCCATCTTTCCAGAAAGTGGCTTTTTCTGGTCATCATAATGGGAGACCCAGACAATGGGGTTTAGGGCACTGCCCTCCGGAGGTCACACTAGGTACTACAAGTTTGTAGACACCGCCTCCTCCGCTTATAAACCCCTACCGCAGGGAACATCCTCAGTTTTAAACTTAGTGTGCTCGGAGGATCACGCTTTGCTTGCACTTCACTGCATTCTCACTACTTACGTGATGGCGTCTGAAGACAAGGTAATATGGTCCTGATCGGGACCTGCGACAGCCTCCCCGCTCACCCTAGTGGCACACGCAGGTGGAGGTACCGGAGGGCCTAGAGCCTGGACACTTTGTGTTCTCCCGGTACGCTGTCGCGCTCCTTTCCATCCCTCTCTGGGGGGCTCTGGAGAGTGGGAGATAGGAGCCTTGCACAGCTCCGCTCCGTCCGAGGCCTCCCTAAATGGTGCTTACACTCCGGACTGGGCTGAACCCCCGTCCGAGGCCTCCCTAAATGGTGCTTACAGACCGGACCGGCACTGAGGCACCCTGTGTCTCCTGTGTGCCTGGGGGTAGTGTCTGCCACTTTATGTGTCCTGACACTCAGACCGCGCGTTGCCCTCGGGTCCGCGGATCTGGAGGTGTACCCTGTGCTGGGGTCACTCTGGCTAACCGCCCTGTGTGTCACAGGGGCTGAGGCCGTAGACTGCTGATCTTAGGATGTAATTGCAGTCTGAGTGTGTGTACTGTGCTTTACACTGTTTCCCGCGCTGCGGGCTCCAGCACCTCCATGATGAGGCTGCCTGGAGGAGAGGAGGCAGCCCTTGCGGTGACGTCACCGGGGGGCGTGTGTATGTGCTTCCCGCGTGTTCCCGGCGCCGCCCACGACTTTACTGGCGGCGGCCATCTTCTCCCTCACTTCCCGGCTGGGATCTACGGCAGCACGTGTCTGCACTTCAGAGGGAGACCGGAACTCGCGGAGGTCACACACACACACCGCTTCCTCCCACCGCTTTACAGCGGTCGGTAAGCCACCGGGACTCCCGGTCTGTTTGTCTGTACGACTTGGCTTATACATCCCCTACTGTGACTATGTCCTCAGTTAGGAAGCATGCTGCTAAGGCGGCGGATGCCACCATTACCTGTGCTACATGCAATGGTACACTGGTGGAGGGGTCCTGCAATAACTGCGGACGCCCAGAAGCCCGGACTGGCACTGCTGAGACAGCAGCTCCGGTGCTGTACCCTGAGGTTCGGGTGATCCCAGGGCCCTGGGAGACTCAGAATAAGATCAATGAATCTCTGTTGTCCCAGTTGTCCTCCATGTCGCAATCCCTGGAGGCACTTAATAGGAGGCTGGAAGGCCCAGCTACTCCTTCCAGTTACCCCCGGGTGTCTCCCTCGTCTGCTGTGAGACCCCTTAAGCGGGCTCGTCGTGAGGAGTCACCCGAGCTCCAGGCTCTCTCTGAGGAGGAGCGTTCCTCTGATGGTGAGGACGATGATGGGGGTTCAACTTTCGGGTCTGTGTCTGTGTCTGAACCTCCAGACGGGGTGGAGGATCTGGTGTCCTCTATCAACGAGACCTTACGTCTCGTGACACCCCCTGAGGAGGTGACGGTACACCCGAAGGAGATCTATCAATGGCTGCGGCCGGAGGCTAGACCAAGTGGCTCCTTTATGGACCATACTAATTTTGGAAGGGTGGTTAGAGCTCCCAGGTTACATCCTGGGCGGCGTTATGTCCGCAAAAAGGACAATCGCTTCCCCTTCCCCCAGGAGGTGCTTCAGGAGTGGTCGCAGTCCCCGAAGGTGGATGCTTCCATGACCAGGATTGCTGCACGCTCCCTTTTCTCTGCCTCTGATAGCTCCTCACTGAAGGATGCTACTGATAGACAGGTCGAGCAACTCGCCAAGTCTTTCTATGAGGCTGTGGGGTCGTCATTTGCCCCTAACTTTGCCACGGTCTGGACCTTACAAGCGATCACTACCTGCTTGGATGGTATCACTGACCTGGCAAGGTCCAGTCCAGAGGTCCTGGCACTTACCGAGAAGGCGAGAGCCTATGCGGACTACGCCAGAACGGCGACTCTGGAAACTGCCACTCGCTCAGCTGTGGCTTCGGCCAATGCTATAGCGATCCGCAGGTTGTTGTGGCTGCGTCTTTGGGACTCAGATGCCACATCTAAGAAGATTCTGCAGAATCTTCCGTTCTCTGGTGACAGGCTTTTTGGCACAGAGCTGGACAAGCTGATTAAGGATTCTGCTGAGTCTAAGATACCGCAGAATAAACCTAAGCCACGGTATACCGTTAAGAGGAACCCAAAACAGTGGTCCTTTCGGTCCAGCTCACAGTCATCAGCACCGTCCGCTCGCACGGACCGAGGGGGCAAGCCCGCTTCTCAGTGGCGCTCTAAGAGTCGTCCAAAGAAGCCGGCGGGGGCAGCAGCTGCCACCCCCAAACCCGCCTCTACATGACTCGCTCTCTCTTCCTGCCTCCCCACAGGTGGGGGGCCGCTTGTCTCGCTTTCAGGACGAGTGGCTACTTCACGTTCCAGATCAGTGGGTTCGAGACGTGGTCTCGCGAGGTTACAGGATAGAGCTGACGTCAAAACCGATATCCCGATTCCATCGGTCGGTCCCCTCCCCAGAAAAAGCTCAGGCCTTTTCTTTGGTGTTGGAGGGACTCCGCAGAGACGGAGTGGTGGTCCCGGTGCCTTCCGGGGAGAGGTTCAGGGGTTTTTACTCCAACCTCTTTATCGTCCCAAAGAAGGACGGATCCTTCCGCCCGGTTCTGGACCTGAAGTTGTTCAACCGTCACGTGTTGGTTCGGAAGTTCCGTATGGAATCACTGCGCTCCGTGATCGCAGCTGTGTCACAGGGGGACTTCCTAGCGTCCATAGATATCAGAGACGCTTACCTTCACGTGCCCATTGCATCGGCTCATCAGCGCTGGTTGAGATTCGCAGTGGGGGAAGAACACTTCCAATTTGTAGCGCTGCCGTTCGGGTTGGCCTCGGCACCGAGGGTGTTCACGAAAGTGATGGCCTCCATGATGGCTCTCCTGCACGGACAGGGACATGCCGTCATTCCCTATTTAGACGACCTGCTGGTCAGGGCGCCATCGGAGCACCTTTGTCAAGTGAGCCTGGATGTGACCATGCGGTCTCTGGAACAGTTCGGTTGGCTTCTCAACATTCAGAAGTCAACGCTAGTTCCGACCCAGTCTTTGACATATTTGGGCATGGACTTCAACACAGCCTCAGCCCTGGTGTCTCTGCCACGTGTCAAACAGATGGCGATCCAATCAGGAGTACAAGCAGTCCTCCTGTCACCACAATCATCCCTACGGGGGTTGATGAAGCTGGTGGGGCGCATGGTGGCGGCAATCGAGGCGGTGCCTTTCGCACAATTTCGCCTCCGTCCTCTCCAGCTGGAGATTCTCCGCAGGTGGGACAAAAGGACGATCTCCCTGAATCGGCTGGTGACCCTTTCCCAACCGACCAGAGATTCCCTGCAGTGGTGGCTACAGCCACACCACTTGTCTCGGGGCCGGTCCTTCATCAAACCGTCATGGTTAGTGGTGACCACCGACGCCAGTCTGACGGGCTGGGGGGCGGTGTTCTTACACCACAGGGCCCAAGGCCTCTGGACTCAGTCGGAGTCGGCGTTGCAGATCAACGTGCTGGAGATCAAGGCAGTCTATCTGGCGCTCCTGGCGTTTCAGAGATTCCTCTCAGGACAACCCATTCGGGTTCAGTCCGACAATGCGACGGCCGTCGCTTATATAAATCATCAAGGAGGAACCAGGAGCGCAGAGGCTCTGGCCGAAGTTCACCGCATCCTATCCTGGGCGGAGAACAACAACTGCCTGATCTCCGCAGTTCACATCCCAGGGGTCGAAAACTGGGAGGCCGACTATCTGAGCCGGCAGAGGATGGACGCCGGAGAGTGGTCTCTTCATCCGGACGTCTTCAGAGAAATCTGCAGCAGATGGGGCACGCCGGACGTGGATCTGATGGCCTCACGGCTGAATCATCAGGTGCCGCAATACATGGCGAGGTCATGGGACCCCCAGTCTCTGGGAGCGGACGCTCTGATCTTGACTTGGTCCAGATTCCATCTGCCGTATGTGTTCCCTCCTCTAGCTCTGATTCCCAGGGTGCTGTGGAAGATCAGGTCGGAGTGCAGGGTAGCCATTCTAGTGGCTCCAGATTGGCCCAGGAGGTCCTGGTACCCGGACCTGTGGCAAATGTCAGGCGGACACAGGTGGGCTCTTCCAGAACGCGCAGATCTACTCGCGCAAGGCCCATTCTTCCACCTCAATTCCAGGGCCCTCAGATTGACTGCATGGCTCTTGAGGCCTGGCTGCTGACATCCAGGGGTTTCTCCCCTACAGTGGTTGCCACTATGAATCGGGCTAGGAAGCCCGTTTCCAGGAAGATGTACCACAGGACGTGGAAAATCTTTTTTACCTGGTGTGCCTCTGGTGGACGGTCTCCGTGGCCCTTGTCCATCCCGACGTTGTTGGCTTTTCTACAGTCGGGTTTGGAGTTGGGATTATCCCTTGGCTCTTTGAAAGGTCAAGTATCAGCATTGTCAGTGCTGTTTGACAGGCGATTGGCGCTCCTCCCGAAGGTCCGTCAATTTCTGCAGGGGGTGTCGCGGATGTGGTTCCGCCCTACAAGAGACCTCTGGACCCTTGGGACCTTAACATGGTCCTGGCGGCATTACAGAAACCGCCGTTTGAGCCACTGAGAGATGTTTCTCTATCTCGTCTGTCCCAGAAAGTGGCCTTTCTGGTGGCGATTACGTCTCTGAGAAGGGTCTCAGAATTGGCTGCACTATCGTGCAAGTCACCCTTTCTGGTGGTTCACCAAGACAAGGTGGTGTTGCGCCCACGGCCAGAATTCTTGCCGAAGGTGGTATCAACTTTTCACCTGAACCAGGAGATTGTTCTCCCATCATTTTGCCCCGCTCCCGTTCATCAGGTGGAGCGCGACCTCCATACTCTGGATCTCGTGAGA